>PVJO010002600.1:68541-140147 GCA_004026905.1 Hystrix cristata
CTTTCATCTTACTTTTCTTTTAACCTTCTTCCTTGCCAAAACTTTACTAACACTTTTATTTTTTCAGTAACTGACCAGAAGAAATTTAAGGAACTTTACTATAGACACCCAAGATGACAAGACAATAAAGTATATCACTTCAATTGTCATTGAAGAAGGCAAGGATTCCTTATGGCTGTTAGTGAAACATTCTTTTTAGCTAATGAGTTCTGAGCAACCAGCATGGGCCCTGAAGACATATTCTCTTCTTAATTAAAGGGAAAGAACTTTAGGAAATGAGAGCACAGAAATTTAGAAGCTGGATATTTTTACCCATTTGTGCTGTTAACACAAAATACCATAAACTGAGTAGCTTATTAACAAGATAATTTTTTATAATGCTGGAGACAAGGCAGATTCACTGTCTGGTGAAGGTTTGATTTCTGTTTCATAGATGGTGCCTCCTTCATGTCTCCTAGAATGGTACAAGGAGCAAGGAGTCTCTCAGACCTCTTTTACAAGGACACTAAAGTCATTTATTCACCTCCCAAAACCATAAACTTGGGGCTGAGAATATCAACATATGAAATTTTGGTGAACACAAACATCCAGAATATAGCACTTCTCATAACTGTATGAAAATTAATTAATAATCAATTTTTTGGTACTGTAGGTGGAATTCAGGGCCTTACGCTTGTTAGGTAAGCACTCTACCAGTAAGTTATATTCCCAGACTAGTGTGAAATTTCTACAGTCCTATCTTATATAATAGATTTAATTGCTAAGAGGTCTTTAAAGCTATACATGTTCTTAATCTATTACTTTTTCTTTTTTTTTTTTTTTTTACCAATTTTGGTTGGATCCACAAAACAGAGTTGTATAATCTGCAAAATTGAATCTAGATTACTGAAGATGCAGGATAGAACATATACCACAGGAACATCCTACATGCCACAATATTTACTTATTAAAATTTTGGGGAAAATGTACTTTGCTTTCTGTTAAGTCCCCAATTTAACAGGATATTTAAGCAATTGGTCAAGATGCTTCTTGGTCTAGTAAAGAAAATTTATTCATTTATTCTGGGAAACTATTAGTAAGAAGGCTACACAAACAATAGAACTGAATATGGCAGAAATAATATCCTCTGTGCTATTTACCTGTTAGTGCATGCTATTGCAACTTTGTGGCACAGAAGCACATAAACAACATTCTTTCTAACAGTGTACCCAAGGGCCAAACTGGGTCTACTGCATGAGCAGTGAAGCGGGCAACAAAAGCATCATAACAATTAAAAACATCTCAAGTTCAGTAAAGTTGCAGGGTATAAAATCATCACACTAAAATCAGTAGCATTTTTCTGTGTTAATAATGGATTATCCTAAAAAAAAAAAAAAAAAAAACCTAAAGGAACAAAGAAATCAAGAACCGTGTACATCACTAGCTTTCCCCTGCTTGGATTGAGGCCTTCAGAGAAAGGCTGCCAAACAATTACCTGTAAGAAAACAAAGAGAAGAACCTGGAGTTCTGAAATAAAGAAAGAAATCTCTTCCATATGCTTATTCTTATTCAAAAACAAAAACAAAACCAAAACCCAACTTCTGCCTTGTGCTGAGCTTTGGGAAAGACTGTGTGGCTAACCATAGGCAACATGTGACCATACACATGAGATTATCCATTGCTACAGGGTATTATTCCTTCAAAACCTGCCGGGTATGTGTAGCAGAAGTTCATCAGCTCTTCAATATATAAACTGTTTCACACGTAATTGCCTCAGACTCTCATGGCATCTACTCTATTGATGCTTCTCATCTATGGCCCCATGAACAATGATATCAGTTGCCTGCAGAAGAAGAAAACTGAACATATTATGCTAACCTATTTGGAAATAGATTCCTTCAGCATTATAGCTCTTGCTGAGCAAAGGGCATGAGAATATTGGTATCCTTTGTGAATGTCCCCAAAAGGGCATCCATTTTAGAGAAGGTTCTAAATATAAACGTAGACAAGATGTGCCAGTCTGTGGAAATCAGTCAATTTCTTTTTTAAATTCCATTACCATAAGTCTGTTTCGATGAATAACAGGGCTGGAATTTATGTCCAAGACCACCATGAACTTCCTTTCAATAAAGTTAATGTAGATATAACCATTGCTGAGGGCCCAAGCTACAAAAGCTAAACAGAAATCTAAAGCTATCTTTCTCTGGAAAAGGTCAATCACATTTCTGATAGTTATCCAGATGTACCAACACTTAATTATCAAAAATTCCTTCTTGACCAAAATGGTTCCAGAAAAATGTTTACTGCAAAGGAAATTGGTTACGGAAAAATTAAGGGCTGTCTTGCCATTTATGATATAGATTGATGAATATATTATCATTATTCAAAAATACATAAATAGAGTAAGAGTTTAAGAGTCCTGCATCTCACGCCCTCCCTGGAGGGAGGTAGAAGCACTGGCTGTGCACACAGGCCGAAGGAAAAATGAGTGAACGACACTTCTCTGGAAATGGACATCCAGAATCAGTAATGGGGATAATGGCCCATCAAATAATTTCTAAATGCTATTTCTCTGTGTACATGTACATTCAAAAACACCCTGGTCAGTGTGGATGAAAATGACCTGTGTAACTATAATAAAGTTATATAACAAAAATAAATTAAGATAACATTCCCTTTCACAGTATCTACACACAAAATATGAACATCTCAGAAATAAATTTAAACAAGTTGAACAATATCTACAATAAAAACTATGAAACAATGATGAAAGAAGTTAGAGAAGAAACAAATAAATGGAAACATATTCCTTATTCACGGATTGAATAAATTCGTATTGTTAAAATGCTCACACTACCAAATGCAATCTACACATTCCAAATAATCCCTACCAAAATCCATATGTCTTTCTTTATAGAAATAAAAACATCCTAAAACTCATTTGTGACTATCCCAATATCCCAAATCAATTAGGAAAAAAGAAAGCTGGAGTTAACATACTACTCAACTGCAACATATACCACGAGCTATAGTAACCAAAAAAGGATGAAACTGGCACAGAAATAGATACGAATGAGAAGAAAAAGAGACCAACAACAAACCCACATATTTATAGCCAAATGATTTTTGATGAGGACACCAAGAACACACGATGGGGTAAAAATACTGTCTTCGATAAGTGGTGCTAGAAACAGTGGATATCCTCAATCAGAGTGCAAACCAAACTAGCCCCTATAGCTCACATACAGAAAATCAACTCAAAACACATTACATACTTAAATGTTATGCAAAAGATATAAAACTACTACAAGAAAGTATAAGGGAAACACACCATGATATTAGTCTAGAGCAGTCATGGTGAACTTTTTAGAGCTTTCAATGATACAAACAGACTGCCATGGCATGCGTGCCATAGGTTCACCACCAGTGGTCTAGGGAAAAAATTTTTAGATAAGACCACCCTACAACAATTACACGAATGTGCCAGTTGTTAATGTACAGGTTTTTCATTTCCCACAGATATATACATGGGAGTGGAATTGCTGGGTTCTGTGCATGGGAAGTCATTATTTAACTGGCTATCCCACTCTTGCTTGACAGCTTTCTTTCTCCTTAAGTACTCTGACTATGTTATCTCACCACTTTCCAACCTCCATTGTTTTCTGATGAGAAATAATGCACACTTTTCCCAGTGCTTGCTCACATTTTCCTGTTTATTTTCATGGTTCATAATTTTTTTGTCAGGAACAGCATATTTTTGATAATACATTATAGAACTCTGGGTACTATTCCTCAACTCAAGATTTGTTATTATTACTTCCTTGTTGTCTTTGTAAATAACTGGATTATTTTAGTGACTTCTATTGCTCATTCAACCAAGGTATTAATCTTCCAAAATTGCTCTTCAGAGAAGCACAGCTTTGGACTGTTCACGGTCACCCTAGGATGAAAAAGGTGTTGCTATGGTTTTCTTCCACTATTCCCCTGACCACATTCAGCTGGAAAACTCCACTAATTGCAGGCCAGTTGCTCAAATATTTTTTTTTGTTTGTTTGTTTGTTTGTGGTACCGGGGATCGAACTCAGGGCCTTGTGCTTGCAAGGCAAGCACTCTAATCACTGAGCTAAATCCCGAGCCCCTCAAATATTTTGGACAATGTTCTGAGATATAAATTCCTCTACAAACTGATCCAAACAACTTGTGGTTTCCTTAACAATACAGTTTCATCATTTGATTTGTTCTTAGCCTCTCAGCTGTATTTCCACATTCTCTCTTGCAAACTAGCCACCCTATAGGCTACACTATTTCTTCACTTGATCCCTGAATCTCTTCTCAATTGTTTTTCAGTACAATCATTACTGACTGGTCTAGAAAGTGTTTTTAAATCTCACTTCTTGCATGCTCTTTTGCAAATGTAATCAGTAGTACTGGGAAAAGATTAGGAGTTACCTGTTTTACATCCTACTGCTCCCCTAACCACAAAATCTCTAATCCATGGTTCTGGAGTTAGGGATGGGGATGATGACATGCTTCATTTGGAGTGAAATATCTGCTCTAGGAGCTGACCTAGAAAAGGGTAAGGTAGCAGCAGAACTATCTTCACACAGGTCAGGGGAAGTAGTATTGATGGTCTTCATTTTCTGACGGTGCTACATTCAGGTCAATATCTCTCTCCTATGAGTAGGGGTTGAAAATAATAAGGGACGCCCCTCCACCCACACACACACATATCACCTGCATTTGCGTAGGACTTAGCATGAGCAAATGGTAGCAATCAGCCAATTATGAGATGTTAAAATCTTGCCCCATCTGGAAGAAGCCCCCAACTGCAATCTGGGGGAAGAGAGTGCCCTGTGTTCTTGGCTGTAGCAGTCTGGAATGGACTTTCTACCTCACTGAATTGGGAGGAATAAAGGAGAGAGGGATTTTGTTGGAATACCACAGAATTTCCCTTTACTTAATTTTCATCAGTTGTCTTAAATAGATGTTTCTTCATTTGCCTATGTGTTTAGGCTCATTCCCAGAAGTTTTGAAAAGTTGTTTTTTTTTATAAATTTCACCTGTGTCATTGGAAAGCATATTAGCAGACCTCAGAATGTTATCATACTAGAAGCCAACCTCCCTTCATCATCTCTTTACTACCCATCATTGTTGTATGGCTTTTATCTAGATGGCTGCCCAAAGCCTCATGTGCTCATAGGTGGGGCTTTGGGGAGGTGACCAGATCCCAACCAACCATGGACTGAAGTCTCTACAAACTGTGAGCCAAAATAAACCTCTCCTTCCACTTATGGGTTGGGTATTTTTGTCACAGCCATGAGAAAGTAACTAAGACAATTATTTTCATCAAATTATCAGAAAATGGGGACATTATAAACAAATTCTTTTGTGTAGTGTTGGTATCATTATAAATCCTAAGATCTAACTCACAAAAGAAGGTAGAGATCAATATTAATTTTGTAAGAAATATGTAGTGAGTAAACAAACTACTATTTGAAATAGTAATTACAGTAAAAAATAAATGAAATTTTTGGAGATGAGATAAAGCTATTAAGCAAGTTATACCTATAACTAACTGATTACTGACATAATAGGATGGTTCTCCCACAGTGTGAAATTTCTTTCATAATTACAGATCTGGGAAGCATTTATCTTAATTAGAAGTACTCAGTTATGGAGAGTCATAGCAACATCATCCCTCATCTGTTATTCAGAACTATCATGTATACTATTTTGTTTTAGAAGTCAAAGATTAGACAGGCAAGTGAAAAATGAATAATCTTAGAAATGTGCGTGCATGAAATAATTTTCCCATAACTAAAAGACTCTTCTTTAGAATCATTTTCACCACTGATAGAAGAATATAGAGGTCCATTTCAAGGCATAGTATTTTAGTGAACTGTAATAGAGTGCACACGATTCTAATGAAGATACTGAATATTAGGAAAAAATAGTATCGTTATTCAAATCACTTCAGGGTATTATGACTACAAAAATGTTAACTGACTGTGAGCTTCCCATTGCTGCTTCAACAAATTACCAAAAATTTGGTGCCTTGAAATAACACAAATTTATGATTATGCACTTTAGGAAGTCAGAAATATAAGATGGGACTCACTGGGTTAAAGTGAGGATGTCAGGAGAATTTCATTCCTCCTATAAACTCTAAGTGGAAATCTGTTTCCTTACTTTATCCAGGTTTTGGAGGTTAAATTCATTCCTTAGCTCACCACTTCCCTTTCTTCATCTTCAAAGTCTGTGATTTTGGTCCAAAGTCTTCTCATGCTAACATCCCTCTGGTTCTCTCTCTTCTGCCTCGATTTCACTTATAATGACACGTATGATTCAAACTCAACTGATTAAGAATCATAATTTTATCTGCAAAATTAATTTTCCCTTTGGTATTCATCTAATGTACTCACAAATTCTGAGGATGAGCACATGGACGTATTTGTATGGGACATTATTGTCCTGACCACACTGACCAGAATTACTATTTACAAATTTTGTTATATAAGAATGCATGAAGATGATATTTCCATTGTTAAAATTACAGGTATCAATAAAACACCACAGTATATAAATATCCTTTGCCTTACATGCCCATGTGACTATAAAACATTTGCATGACTACCTAGTTCCCATAGGCATACATAATATTTGACGTGAAAATAAATGTTTTCCATCCACAGAACCATCTTGGGATCATGAATGTTCGCCAATATTCAAATAATTTAAGTAATCTTCTTATGAATGATAATCTCTTATTTTTTTTGCTTGTAACCTCTTATTAGAAGTTCCCAAATGATGAAATACTCTCAACATTTTGGGAAATAAAGAGTCTTATATTTGAAAATACAAATATAATATTTATAGTTATATCTCATTAAAAAGTGACTGAGTTTCTGAAGTTATAATTTGCTGTTGTTTACATCATTAAAATTTTGTACAAAAAGGTATGACCACAAACTGATAAGAATGATTCTAAAAGCAATCCCCAAAGAGAAGACAAAACAGACACACAGAAAGAAATAAACTAAAAACAAAATTAAGTGAAAAACTAGTATGACATCATTGATACAGTTCTTTTTATATAATGCTTTTACTAATGTATGCTTGCAATTCATGTAGCTTACAATCATCTCGGGGAGTGGCTACATGTACGTATTATAGCTGGTTTCTTTTCTTTCTTTTTTCTTCTTCCCTCCCTTTTTGCCTTCCTTCTTGGGTTCCCCATCCCCTTTTTCATACTTGTTGATATTATTTGTTGTAGCTCATATTATGACACATTGTGTTTAAGTTAATTGGGGTTATTAGGTTCCTGTATATGGTATACCTTAATTCTTCTCATTTCCCCTTACTCTCTTCTTCACCTCTAACCCTTGTCCCCTTGGACCACTTTCCTATTACAAGAGATCTGTCTCATTGTCTTTTTCTATCCATCTTTTATCATTTTCTTTCTTTGTACTTTGCCACACTCAAAAGAAAGATACCATATGGTATTTAGCCTATGAGTGTCTTATTTCACTCAGCATTATACTTTCTAGCTGCATCCATTTTGCTACAAATGTCTCAAATGTGTCATTTTTCATATACCAGTAATATTTCATTGTACATAGATGCCACACTTTCTTTATCCAATTGTCTGTTGATGTATATACAGGCTGCTTCCAGAATTTAATTATTATGAATTGTGCTGCTATACACATTGGTATCTATGCAACACTGTAGTATGATAAATTAAGCTCTTTGGAGAAGATACCTAGCAGGAGGATAGCTGGGTTGCATGGAATTTCTAATTTCAGTTCTTTGAAAAATCTCCATACTAGTGTCCATAATGGTCCTACTAGTTTGGATTTCTGCTAACAATGCAGTGGAGTGTTTCTTTTTCACCACAGCCACAGCAGCATTTGTTATTGATTTCCTAATGATTGCCATTCTTTCTGGCGTAAGATGAAATCTTAACATTGTTTTAATTTGCAATTCTCTAATGGCCAGAGATGTTGTGCATTTTTTCACGTATCTGTTGACCATTTGTATTTCCTCCTCTATGAAATGTCTGTTCATTTCTCTTGCCCATTTCTTGACTGGGTCTTTAATTTTTGGTGTTTTTTTGTTTTTTGTGTTTTTTTTTAATTCTTTGTATATTCTAGATATTAGCCCTCTGTCTGAGGAGTAGATGGCAAAATTTTTTTCCCACTCTGTAGGTTGTCTCTTCACTTTACTGATTCTTTTGCTGTACAGATGTTTTTAGTCTGATATAATCCCATTTGCTGATTTTTGCTGCTATTTCTTGTGCAACTGAGATTCTGTTTACAAAATCCTTTGCTAAACCTATCTTCAAGTGTTTTACCTATTTTACCTTCAAGAAGGTTTAACGTTTGTTTTAATGCTTATATCTTTGACTCATTTTGATTGTAATTTAGTGTATTGTGAAAGATAAGGATCCAGTTTCGTTGTTCTACAAACAAGTAACCAGTTTTCTGAACACCACTTGTTGAATAGGCTATCTTTCCACCAACGCATGTTTTTGGCCCCTTTGTCAAAGATCAAATAGTCTGGGGAGGTTTCTAGCCTCAATTCTGTTTCATAGATACAAGTATCTGTTTTGGTTCCAGTACTGTGCTGTTTTTGTCATGACTGCTTTGTAGTATAGCTTGAAGTCAGGTATTGCTATGCTGCCTGCTTTGCTCTTATTGCCCCAAATTACTTTTGCTATCCTGAGTTCATCTGGTTCCATAGGCATTTTAGGATTGTTTTTTCTAGATCTGTAAAGTATGCTGTTAATATTGTGATTGGGACTGCACTGAGTCTGTATAATAGCTTTGGAAGTATAGTCTTTGTGACAATATTGGTTCTGAATATCCAGGAGCAGGGGGCATCTTTCCATTTTTGGATGTTCTCTACAATCTCCTTCTTCAGAACACTGTAGTTTTCTTCGTAAAGGTCTTTCACTTCCTTGGTTAATATCTAGATATTTCAGTTTTCTTGAAGCTACCGTGAATATTATTCATAATTTCCTTCTCATCCCATTCATTGTTGCTGTACACAAATGCTAATGGTTTTTCTGCATTGATCTTGTATCCTGCTACTTTGCTGAAGTTGGTTATTAATTCTGAGCTTTTTTAGTGGCGTTCTTTGGTTTTTACGTAAAGAGTACCATGTCATGTGCAAATAATGATAATTTGAGTTCTTCCTTTCCTATATGTATTCCTTTATTTCTTTATCATGCCTAATTGCTCTGGCTAATGTTTCAAGTACTATGTTGAATAGAAGAGTTAATAGTGGATATCTTTGTCTCATTTCAGATTTTAGGGGGAACACTTTTAGTTTTCTCCCATTTAGTATGATGCTGGCTATTGACTTGTCATAAATATCCTTTATCATATTCAGGTATGGTTTTTTCTATACCTTGTTCTTCAAGGTTTTTATCACAAAGAGGTGTTGGGTTTTGTCAAATGACTTTTCTGTGTTTATTGAAGTGATCATGTGGTTTTCTACCTTGTTCTTGTTTCTGTGATGTATCACATTTATCGGCTTATGTATGTTGAAACATCCTTGCATCTCTGGGATGAAACCTACTTGATTATGATGTATCATCTTTTTTCATAATGTGCTGCATTCTATTTGCTAAGATCCTGTTGAAGATTTTCACATCTATGTTCATTAAAGAGACTGACCTATAGTTTTGTTTTTTAGCTGGGTCTTAGTCCAGTTTTGAGATCATGGTGATATTGGCTTCCATAAATGAATTTAGAAGCACACCATTCCTTTCAATTTCTTTGAAGAGTTTGAGGTTTATTGGTGATATAACTTCCTTAAGAGTTTTGTAGAATTCAGCAGTGAACCCATCAGGTCCTGGGCTTGTTTTGTAGGTAGATTCCTTACTACTGAGTCAATTTCATTGTGTGCTATTGAGTTGTTAAGCATATGTATGTCTTCTTGGGTTAGTTTTAGTAGTTTGTATGTGCCTAGGAATCTGTCCATTTCTTTAAAATTTGCTAATTTGTCTGAATATGATTTTTCAAAGTAGTTCTTATCTTCTGGATTTCAACAGTGTCTGGCACAATTTCACCTTTTTCATTTTTAATTACATTGATGTGAGTGTTTGCTCTCTCAGTGAGTCTAAGGGTTTATCTGTTTTTTGTACTCTTTTGAAGGACCAGCTCTTCAATTTGTTGGTTTTTTAATAGTTTTTTTTGGTTTCAATTTCATTGATTACCCATTTTATCTTTATAATTTCCCTCTTTAATTTTGGTTTGGGGCTGGTTTCTCAAGTATCTTAAGATTTCTCATAAGGTTATTTATTTGGCTTGCTCTGTTTTCCTAATGTGAGCATTGATTGTGATGAATTTTCCTCTTAGGCCTGCTTTCATAGTATCATAGAGGATTTGTTAAGTTGTATAATCATTGTCACTAATTTACAGGAATTTTACAATTTCTTCTTTATTTCTTCAGTGGCACATTAGTTTATTTAGGAGCATGTCGTTAATTTTACAGGAGCTTTTGCCTTTTCTGAAATTTCTTCTGTCACTGATTTCTATTTTCATTACACAGTGGTCTGATAGTATGCATGTGGTGATTTCAGTTCTTTTATATTTACTTAAGGAAGATTTGCAGACTAGTATGTAGTCTATTTTAGAAAAAGTACCATGTGCTGCTGAAAAGAATGTGTTCTCTGTTGTAGAGGGGGGAAATATTCTGTATATATCCATTAAGTCTCTAAGTTCAAGGATGTAGTTCAGCTTTGAAATTTCTTTATTGTTTTGTTTTGTTGATCTGTCTCTTTGCAAAAGTGCAGTTTTAAAATCACCTACTATGATTAGGTTAGTGTTTAGCTGATCTTTTGATTTTAGCTGTTTTTTATTTTATGAAGATAGGTGCTTCATATTTGGTGCATGTGTATTTATCAATGTTATCACTTCTTGTTAAATTGCTCCTTTAACTAGTATGTAGTGACCTTCTTTGTCTCTTCTAATCAGTTTTAACTTGAAGTCTGCCATATCTGATATTAGAATTGCTACCCCTGCTTGTTTTCAGGGTCCTGGTGCATGAAACGTTGTTTTCCACCCTTTAATTTTTAGTCTATGAATATCTTTTTGGATTACATGCGTTTCGTGAATGCAACAGATTGTTAGGTTCTGTTTTTTGATCCACTCTGCCAATATTTGTCTTTTGTTTGGAGATTTGAGGCCATTAATATTGAGAAATATTATCACTGAGATAGGTTGGTTATTTACTATCACTGCCTTATTTATCTGTTGGTGTATAATTTATTTTTCTTTTCCTTGTTTTTATGTTGCTGTTTATCCATAGACCCCCTTAGTTTTCTCTGTGTTTTTAGAGATGTGTCCAATTCATTGTTTTTGCTGAGAATATTCTTGACTATTTTCTCTAAATCTGGTTTAGCTCTCATATATCTCTGAGCTTGTCTTTTTCATGTAAATACCTTATTTTTCCATCTATTTTGAAGGATAGCTTTCCTGGGTAAATTAATCTGGATTGGAAGTTGTTTGCTCTTAGGGCTTGAAATACTTTACTCCAAGCTCTTCTGGCCTCAGGCTTCATACTAAGAAGTCTCCTGTGATTCCAATTGGTTTACCTTTACATGTGATTTTATGTTTTTCTCTGGCCGCCTTTAAAATTTTGTGTTTTTTTGCTGGATATTTGTAAATTTAATGAGGATATGCCTTGGTGAACTTTTTCTGCCATAACTGTTTGGTGTCCTATAAGCATCTCTTACTTGTATTTTAAACTCTTTCCTTATATTTAGGGAATTTTCTTCCATAATTCTGTAAGCATGCTAGTGAATCCATTTTTGCTCTTTCAGTTATTCTCTAACTCCGATTAGCCTTAAATTGGTCTTCTTGTTGTCATCTAGTAGCTGCTGGATAGCATTCTCTTGTTCTCTTACTTTCCTTTAGGTTTTTTCAATCTCTATCAGAATTCCCTATTTTGTCCTCAATATCAGACACTCTATCTTCACATTGATCACTTCTTTAATGTATGAATTCTATACTTTTTTTTTAATTTCAGGTATTTCTACCTGACATCTTTTCAAGGATTCTGTATCCTTGCTGAATCTGTCGTTCAAATTTTGGTTAGCTCATTTGTTTTTTTACGAATTTCCTTGAAATTCACTGTGGGCATATTGAGTGTAGTTGCTGTGAGATTTTGGTTCACTTCCTCTTTGAACTCATCTATTTTATTCATCCCTTCTAAAAACTTTTCATAGATTTCTGCTACAAAGTATTTGTTTTCTTCTCTTTTTGTGTCCCCTTACTCTGCCTTGAGTCAGAGATCTTCTATTTCCTTGTTTCCCTATTCTTTTACTTTTATCTGTGTTTATTTGTGTATATCAATTATGTATGGCCCCCTCCTTTTTCTCTTCCCTTTTTTGGGAGGTTACAGTAGGTTGGCAACTAGAGAAATGAGGAGTGTTTGGGCTTACATGGAAATTTTTGCTAGGATGTTGCCCCCAACACACACAAATAATTTTCGGCTTTATATGTCCAGTGCTAGTATTTACTCTTTCTGTTATTTACTTTAATTGATTTCAAATATGTTCCTATGTTTTGCTGAAAGAATTGCTTCTATTTATAACAGCATCCACAGATTCAAACTTATAATACATCTATATGATAGTCCTTGCAGTTATACTCTTCTCTCCTTTGTCTAATCTCTATAGACAGTACGGTGGTTTATTATTTGTGGTGATCTGCAGTGAGGTAGGTGAGGTGGGGTGGGGAGAATAGGAGATAATTGGATGAGTAGTGTTGGGCACTAAAGGGGAAGTGAAGATGAGAATAGTGGTGAGCTTCCAATCTTGTGTAACTCAGGCTGAAACCAGCCTGTGATGTTAGGAACTGGATGTGTGATCATCAGTCCCTGCCTCTCAGTGGGACTTGCCCCAGTCTGCTCTCCAAGTACTGGTGGTCTTAAGTGACTGCCCTTCCCTCATTCGCTCTGGGAACTTGGCAGTGTGAAGCAGCAGCAGGGCTATTCTGGGTCACAAGTTCAAACACCCAGCCCTTCCCTACAATGGTGTTCCCACCAGCTCCTGCTCCACATGACTGTGTCCTCAGGAACTTGCGACTTTGGAGGGCCACTTGGGAAGCAGTGCTTTGTGTTTTTCCGGCTGTCTCCAACTGCATAAGATTCTCCTGGCCTGGGTGCAGCTTTCTGGTTCTACATGAGCAGAGAAGTTGTTAGTTTCACTTTGCTTCTCAACTGGTGGCTAACCAGCCACTGTTGGTGGTGCCAGTCTCTCCTCTGCAGCATTGTCCATCTCTTCTGTATCACTTAATCCTATGTTCTTCTCCCCCGTCTGTTTCCTCATAGTTCTCATGTACCCTTCTCTCACTTCAGTTCCTCTTCGAGTTGTTATTTTCCAGACTCTAGGCACTTTGTCTGGGGGAAGCTGAGTTGCTGAAACTCACTGGTCTGCCATTTTGTCCTCAACCTCTTATATAGTTCTGCAAGTTGTTTTTCTTTTTAAAAATAGGTTTGTTGAGATGTTATTCGTATATCATAAAATTCACTCACTTAAAATATACAGCTACTCATCATATATATACTTCCACTTATATGAATATATGAGACATCTATATGTGAATATATGAAACATATGGATGTATATATCTCTACATGCTCGTTAATAACTGACATTTTATATGTATTTTCTTGGTGGTATTAACTTTAAAGATTCATTATGCAATAAATAAATTCCTAAAAATTAAATTGCTCTAGGATTAAAATGTGTATGAGGGGGGCATTTAAGTCATGGCACACAAGGAACCATTTTTTCTGCTACTTTCTCTACCTTTATTGGTGATATTTAATTTTTTAAAAATGTTCTCTATTGATCCATACTAGCGGTTGCAATGTTTCTTCTCAAACATCTTTAGTAATTAGAAAGTTACTTCTTCCAGTAGTAGCCAACTCCACTTTTGAGTTCCTAAAAATTTTAAGAAAGTTTTTTTGAGATCACATCATTCACCTTCTAGCTTCTCACCATTGGACTATACTGTATTTGGCAGAGAGGAATAATTCCCTCTTCTATCTGTTGGCATCACTGGTTGTTAACCAAAAATGCATATCAAATTCCCCAAGGCAATGAGGGGAGAGAACATAAGGAACAGAAGAACAGAAGAAAAGAGCAACAGAGAGGCCCAGACCCTTCTTTAGACTACTATATGAAACAGAACATCTGGGAGTAGAGTCCAGCATATGTATTCAGACACTTCAAGAACTCATTTATTTATTCTTGGACACATGTATAAAAATGATTACTAAACTGCAAGGTCATCATTGTGAAGACTTGAAGACTGTGAGTGACATAGCCCTCCCAAAACCTAGGACAAAACATTCTGGGCAAGAGTATCGAATTCAGTGTTTGGGCAGGAACATTTGATGCGTGCAAGAAACAGCAGAGAGGCCACTGTGACTGGAGAAGCACAATCAAAGATGGGAAGTGGAAGGTGAACTCAGAAAAGAAAAAACATTATGGATGATATGGTGGCTAAGTCATTGTAAAGAATTTTCCTTTTACTCTTAGTGAAAGAGATACAACCAAAGGGTTTTGAGCAGGAGAGTTACTTGATTTTACTTAGGTTTTAACAAAGTAACTCCATCCTTTGTGTTTGGTCTTTTGCTTGCCTGTAGGTTTGTTTTCTTTAATCTTTGAGATTTTAGGAATGCATTGTGAGGATGAGATGATGGGGGTTTGCGGCAGACTCAATGCAGGGAAGCTGGTGAAAATTAAGTGTTGAATATACTTTGAAGGGGATGACAGCATTGCCTTCTGACACAAAACTTTTCTTCAGAATCACTGCTCATCAAAGTTTCCTAAAGTGTCCTGTTTCCAACTCATTCAGAATCACCTACAAGCTTGTTCTAAGAATGTCATTTTTGAGAATTCATACTCCCATTTTTTCCATCCCCCTACCTATATATTGTTTTAGATGAACTTTTTAGAGTCAATGTCTATTCTCTTAAATATGTGTGACTGTAATTGCTATTGTTGTTTTTGAAATTTTGTTTCCTATTATTTAAGGACAATATTCTACAAGATGTGATTCATGGTTCTCATGCATCAGAAAGATCTGGAATGCTTGCTAAAATTGGAGATTATGCCCTCCACTGAACTTATGGAGGACTCAGAGGGTCTACAATTTTAACTCATTTCCCAGACGCTAAGGAGTACATATATATATATATATATATATATATATATATATATATATATATGATAATACATAATATATATATGATAATACATAATATATATGTATATTATTACAATTGGCTTTTGTCAGCAAGTCATGTTTAATATTAGGAAAAAACAATATCCAGGGAAGTTTCCATGATAACTGTATCTTGCATTTTTGAAATTATATCGCTGGGTAGTTTATCCCTACTTTCATCAAAAGCCAATTGTGTTATCAGCTAACCACTAACCCTTCCAGCTTTGTTGGTGGCACTGTGCCATATCATTCACAGGAAATAATGAGGTTAGAATATTTTCATCATCAGACCCACACTAAAGCAATTAAATCCAAATTAAATGTTTAAAAAGTCTATTCCATTTCCTCTATTTAAAGCACATTTCTTGCCTTTGTTGACATTCTTAGCCAGGTACTTTAAATATTCTTGCATCTATTCAATAACTATCTATCGAATATTTTTCATGCCCCAGAACCAAAATAAATCCTATGTTGTACTTGTTTCTGTGGGGTTTAGAGACAAGTGACAATACATGTTTGTACAAGGCACATTGCTCTGAGTCATTTCACAATAGCTAGATGCCCTTAATAATTATTTTTGTAATGAATAAATATACAAAAAACTATTTTGTTCCCTGAAACCATCCTAATGTTTTCCTAAGTACAATCCTATCTCCATTATATTTGTTCATAATTCTATAGATACTTTTTTAACTATGAAGAAGAAATCTAACTGATCTCAAGATATATCAAAGACAAATATAACTGAAATTTTATCAAATGTTCCTTAAAGCTGAGATATCTAGAGAAGAGGAAATGCGCTTAATTATGTGTTGAATAGCCCCCAAAATTATGTATTTAAAGTATGCTGAATGTTTGTTCTCTCCAGTTCAGAATGCAACTTCATGTATTCTTTCTTTACAGACTTTTCCTGGTATTTGCATCTTATTGGGTTCTAAGCACTGACTGGTACAAGAGAGGGCACTAACAAATTATGACAGTTAAAAGAGTTAATATAGTCCAGCAGATGTGATTAATGTGTGGACAAAATTTCCTTTGCTGTCTGTCTGAGGAAGAGACCCAGTGGCCATACAGCATGACATCCCCATGTCACTGAGAAGGAAGACCATCAGCATAAAAGTTTCACAATGGAAAGGCACTGTAAAGTGCATGAAGTTCCTACTCATTCTGCATTTTGTAAGAAAAAAATGACAGTAGAGAGTGTTTAACTTGTTTGTTCAAGAGATATGCATTAAGATATTCTCGAATATTTGGGGAGAAAAAGCTACAGTGAAGTACTCCTCTAACTAAGCCTACTTCAAAAACAGTGCTGCAATCAAGATACAGTTGTATCTCTTTAGACTTTAAACATAGAATTTAATTTTAAAATAATTGTACAAAATAAAATTGATGTAGAATTGATCCTCAGCTAGTTCAAGAAAAATGTGCAGCTTAAATTGTCATTCAAACTACCCAACATCCAATAGTTTTGTAATCCAAAACTTCAGCTCACTTATGATTTATGTGTCTTTGCTCAAATGAAACCCACCCCAAAAATATAAATCTAAAGATTTTAAAGTAACTATTCCAGTAACAATGACAGTAGAACATGATCTTTTCCATCTAAAGTAGTTGCACTTTAATAGGCATAGGCCGTGGTATTCTCAACTAGAGCAGTTTGAAACACAATCCATTAGAACTGAATTACACAGGCTTTCAATCATCCAACAGCAGAATTCTGAATGAGGAAATGGTAATGTCAAAAGAAGAGTGACAGGGACAGTTTTTATAATATGTTTGGGAAGAATAAGTGTGGTTAATATGAGTCTGCAGGAAGAGTTCTCCTGACAAAGAGCAAATGGCATCAAATTGGTGTAAATACCCTACATATGCAATGACAAAGGAAAGTAAATGGAAAATTATAGCCTTGGCATTTAACTGTTTCTGAAAGAAACCACCAGTCTTTTCAGTGGGAACTACTTAGTCTGGCAGTTTCTAAGGCTGTAATTTTCTTCTTGCTTTGTTTGCTACCGTAATCTAAGATCCTACGGAAAATAAAGGGTATTTTTAGAGAATTTCCTTCCCTAGGTTCTCTGCAAACATAATAGAACAAAGAATGCCTCTTCATTTTCTTTGAGTGATATTTTGTTTGGATGATTTGTACATTTGTTAAAACTTTTTGTCACATTTGTCATTGCTATGTAAATCTGGATTTGTGGAGTTAGAAACTGTTTACTTATGTCTGGACACTGAACTTCAAGGAACTAAGTAGAAATTATGCCTCAATTAATAGATGACTGGATCAACGAACTAAGATTTTCCTAGATAAGTTTGGCAAAAATTTCCATAACAGCACAATTAAATCAATTATTTTCTCTATGAAATTAACCCATTAAAATATTGACTGCACATTATTTATATTTCATAGGCTATCACACTGTCATTTTGCAATTCTTTCTTTCTTCCAGTAACTTTACTGGAATTAGCAGTTTCTAATTTATTATTAAAATAAAGGCCAAAATCTCGCACAAAGATGAATAGATAAGGAAGAGTTTTACCTTCTCATTTCTTTAGGCTCACCTTGCACTGTGATTTTATTCACTGGTTTTCCTCAAGATCCTGCATCCTACTAGATTTTCCTAAGGTCACTCACTTTAAGGTCAGTTTGAAAAATTTGGGGGGGGGGTAGGGTCTCACCAAGTCGTTACATTTCCCAGGCTGAGTTTGAATTTACCATCCTTCTTCCTCAGCCTTCTAGGGCACTGAGATCACAGGCATGGAGCACTGCACCAGGCTTGAAGGGTATTTTTTTATAAGTTTCGTCTACATGGAACTCTTTCTCCTTTGCGATTGATACATTGAGCATCATTTGATCCTTTGGAAAACATTCAACTGGAACTGCTATAGAGAAGACTGTTGACAACTCTAAAACTAGATGCACGTAGTTTGTTTCCAGGTGTGATTGCTTGATAAGTACGTGTCTTCTCCACTAGGTGTCAAACTCTTGGAGTATAATGGCCAAGTCTGCTTTCATTTACCATTTTGCTGAGCTTTTGGAAAAAACCTCAATTATCATTGGAAAACCTAAACTTGTACAATAAAATATTTTTATTCAAAACTGCTATAAGTCAAATAATTTCTTAACTATTGCTAGTCACTTCATAATCTACTCTGGTTTTCTTATCCTGTGTATAACCATAATTTTGTATTATTTCTTATGTTAAAAAAGACACCATATTTTTCAAGTAGGCTCTTTATTCTCTGATGCCCAGCATCAAAAACGTTAACCATCTCCTTCAAATTTATCAAAAAGAAACTCATCATCTTTCCTGTACTTCTAATCCTCAAATCACAGAATCTTAAATAAGAAGACTGTTTAGTTCATTAAACAACCAGTTCCAAAATCTGAATTTACTACACCTGTTTTCTTTTCCTTAACCATTCCAGCTTTTCAAACAGAAGAGAGAAATTTGTCACATGGCCATGCAGAGACAAGGAACTAGGTAATATATTCTAGATCTACATAAAATCCTTTTCCAGTAAAGTATTTTAATTAATCTATTTTGACTAATTTTAAATAATTCACTTCCTACCCCTCATCAGCTCTTACATTACTTGTTATGTTTTTTTGTAAGTAAAATCTGACTAAAGTTGCTTTTATTTCTAAAGTGCCCAGATTCTTGACAAGGAACATAGTTTAAAGCCCACTTGAATAAGATGCTCTCAATTATTAGAAGATCAAAATGTAGTATCTTTACACTGAGATAATCAGTTAAATAAATATCCACCAAAGAGAATTATAGCTTCTAGAATAGATGAAGCAGGCTTAATTTTCCACCCATTAAGTACAAAGAAAATCTTGGACATCATATATAACATGAATATAAGAAGACTCTGAATGGTGAAAAGAAGAATGTGGACCATGAGTATAAATGGAGAACATGTGAGGAGCTTAGATTTTCTCCCTGACCCCATGTTCACTAGGTACCCTGCGCTTTATGGAGTAATGCTAGGGGTGGCAGAGTGGAGAGTCAGGTCTTTCACCTTTGTTGAGTAGTAACAAGACCACCACCACACACAACATCAGTGGGGGCCATGTTGGGAGCAATAAAGAGGTACCTCTTACTTTCCCAGATAGGGTGGTATCAGCAGAAGCCTAGTAGGAAGCCAAAATACCTATCCCTACCCAACAGAAACAAAAAGATACCACCACTTGAATGTCATTGGAATCTAAGTGAAGAGCTTGTGTTTCCATAACCACATAGCAGAAACAAGTCAGTGTCCCCCATTGCTCCCAGAATGGTGTGAAAATGTGTATGCTAAAATAAAAGATTAAATAATATCCAAAGTAATCTTAAAAATACTAACAATGCCTAAGTGTCTACTGGAAGTTAATTATCATGCCAAGATTCAGGAAGACCTCAAATTGAATGAAGAAAGACCAACAGACACCAACAGCAAGATGGCATATATGTTAGAATGACCTGATAGGGATAATAAAGCAGCCATCATAAAAATCATAAAGCAGCAATCACCACATTTGAAATAAATTAAAAATTAGAAAATCTCGATAAAACATAGAAGTTTCTTCTTTATAGAAGAATCAATTGGAAATTTTAGATACAAAAACACAATCACCAAACATTTTAACAAATAATACTGAGAAAACTGAACACCTACCTACAATAATATGAATCCAAAATAGACCTTACACCCTCCCTCAAAATTAACTCAAAATGCATCATAGACTTAAATGTAAAATATAGAAGTATTTTAAAAGAATACTAGAATATAGGAGAAAATCTGGATGATCTTTATTTGATCCTTACTGGTTAGAAACAACACCAAAGGTATGGCATGTGAAAAAAATGATCGATTAGTTGGACTTCATTAAAATTAAAAACTTTTACCAGATACTGTCAAGGGAATGAGAATATAAGTCAAAAACTGGGAGAAAATTATTTGTGACAGACATATTTGATAAAGGTCTATTATCTAAATATACAAAGGCCTTTTATAATTCAACAATAATTAAAAAGTCTGATTGAAGAATGGACCAATGATTTTTACAGAAATCTCACCAAAGAAGATACAAAGATGATAAATCAGCACATGAAAAACACTCAGTATCATAGTTAACTTTCCAGTGCTGTAATAAATAACTGAGATAATCAACTGATAAAAAGAAAAGGTATACTTGGGCTCATAGTTTTAATGGTTTCGGTCCATGATTAATTGACCCCATCGCTCTGAGCCTTTGGTGAAGCAGCACATCATGTTGGAGGCGCATGGTAGTGCAAAACTGTTCACTTCCTGACCAAAAAGGGATGAGAAAAGGAGACAGGACCCACACTCCCCTTCAAAGGCATATCAATAATGACTTAACCACTCTGCCACTAGGTCCAAACTATTAAAGATTCTGTAGCCTCACAATAGTGATGCTCTGGGGATCAAGTGTTTATCACATGGACCTTTGGAAGATAAATATCCAATATTTGGGAGATAAAGATCCAATATATAGCATCATACATCATCAGGGACATCCTGATAAGTATAATAAAGATATACCATTACACACATAATAGAATGGCAAAAATCTAAATGATTGATAGTACTAAATTCTATAAATGATGTAAAGCAACAGAAACAATTACTTCTAAATGGAATGCAAAATACTATAGCCATTTTGGAATTCAGTTGGCAGTTTCTTACGAAACCTAAACATCTCTTACCATAAAATCCAGCAATCACTTTCTTTAGTATTTATCCAAATGGTTTGAAATTGCATAATAGATATTGGGAAATAAGAGAAAATGTTCAAATGGGAAGGGGAACAATGGGGCAGGGAGAAGGAAGGAAAAAGAAAAAAAGAAAATAGTAGCAAAAATGGAAACAAAACTTATGTAAATAAGGAGAGGAAGAGGAGTTGAAGAGAAGGGAGGGGATTTGGGGGAAAAAAAGAAGAATCAAGATATATTATGCACAGGTACAAATTCCCTATGATGAATGTGATCATTATGTATACATAAAATATACCAATAAAACTAACAGGAAAAAACCTGCACATGGATGTTTAGAATAATCTTCTTCCTATTTGCCAAACTTGAAAGTAAGAAAGTATCCTTCAATAAGGGAATGTATAAATAAAATGTAGTCCATGCAGACAATAGAATATTATTCCATATAAAAATAATAATCAGGCTTTAAAATACACAGAGGAATATCACATGCATATTACTAAGTAAAAGAAGTTAATCTGAAAAAAGGTACATACTGTATGCTTCCCAATACATGACTTTCTGGAAAAGGCAACATTATAGATACAGTTAAAAAAAAAAATCAGTGGTTGTAAGGTATTGGAATAGGAGAGGATGAAGTGGTAGACTAGAGAGGATTTTAGGGCAGCCCCTTCTACATTATTCTATATTGTGGGTCTATATCATTAAATACTTGTTAAATCCAACAAAATACACAGTACCAAGAATGAACCCCAGTGTCAACTCTGTATGTTGAATGATAATGATGCGTCAATGTAGGTTCATCGGCTGCAACAACCTGCACCACTCCACCGCTCCAGTGCAAGATGATGATAGTGAGGGAGGCTGGGCATGCACAGGAACAGAAACTACATGGGAAAGATATAATTTCCATCAAAACTTTCTGTAAGCCTAAATATTCCCTTACACTACACACACACACACACACACACACACACACACACACACACACACACTCTCCACAGAAGGAGAGAGGAAGAGAGAGAAATAGACTCAACAGCAGAATGGCATGAATAAAGAATCAATGAGCTTGATGACAGCAAAATAGAAATTACCTCTTCTGAAAAGGAGAATAAAATTTAAAAAAATGAACAAAGCCTCAGGGATAGGTGGGAATATTAACAAAAAAAAAATCTAACAATTGTGTCAATGGAATTTCAGAAAGAAAGGGAAAAAAGGTGCGCTGAAAGAGAAGTAAAATATTTAATAGGTGAACATTTCCAAAATTTAGCAAACAATATACTCTAAAAGTTCAGGAAGCTGAGCAAAGTGCAATAAAATACACACCAACATACATCATAATTAAAATTCTGTTAACTAGGGACAACTAAAGTACATAGAGAAATAATACATTACTTCTTTTAGGAGCATCAATTAAGATGACAGCAGATTTCTCTTTAGACATTATGAAGAGTAGGAGAAAGTGTCAAAACATATTTAAGGACTGAAAGAAAAATTGACCCAGAATTCTATTTTCAGTAAAAGTATCAATCAGGAATGAAGGGGAGATTCAAAACATCCCAGAAAAAAAGGAAAGCTGAGGGAATTTGTTACCAGCACATTTACCCTAAAACACGGCTAACAGGTTTTTACATAGAGGAAAATGTTAAAAGTATGAATCTTAACATCAAGAAAAAGAAGACACCAAAAAGGAAATTTGGGGTTTATAAATCAGTGTTCTCCAGAGAATCACAACTAATATTACATGTGCGTGTGTGTGTGTATGTGTGTGTGTGTGTGTGTGTGTGTGACAGAGAGAGAGAGAGGATGCTAATTTTAAGGAACATACAAGTTGACTCCAACAATTTTTCTAGATGGCAAGTCCCCATATCTTCAGCTGGCAACCTAGAGATCAAGAAGAGCCAGTTGTTTAATTCTAGTTAGAAAGTTGGCAGGCTGGAGTACAGGGAATAATCCATATTTCAGTTTGGTCTTTATGGCAAAAAAAAAAAAAACAACCCACAAAAAACCCCCAAATTAACACCCAGTTCAAAGGCAATCGAGCAGGAGGAATTCCCTCTTATTTGGGTGAGGGCCAGCTTTAAGTTCTATTCAGGCCTTCAAATGATTGAATGAGGCCCATGTATATTAGGGAGGGCAATATGCTTTATTCAATCTAAGTGTTAAACTCATTCAGAATCATCAGAATGTTTAAATAAATACATGGCACACCATGGTGTAGTCACATTTACAAATATGATGAACAATTCTTGGGTAAACGAAATATATTTTCAGTTTTTAAAATTATGATTGATGGTTGATGCAAAATTTGTGAACCTGGCATATGTGATACTTAAGAAAACTGTTGTAAAAATAGGGAAGAGTAGAATGGAATAGAGATTACTACTTAGCAGACCGAGATATTATAAATATATGTGTGTGTGTGTGTAATGTGTGTATATTTATATATATATATTTATATTTCTATGTACCTCTGAAAATCTATTATTTATTTCTGTACACATTTATGAAGCATAATGTAATGTTTTAATTCATGCAGACATTGAGTAGTGATCAAATAGAGGCAATTTACATAGCCATCAGATATATATTTCACTAATTAGAGTAATCCAAAATGTTACGAAAGGAGATAAACTAAAAAATAAATCAAAGTGGAATTCTAAAAAAATGTTTATCTCACAGGAAGACAGAAAAATGAAAACAAATAAATTAGAGAGAAAAATATAGAAAACAAAACAAAGTGATAGGTTTAGGTATTAACATCTATAATTGCATTAAATATAAACTATTTAAATGTATCATTTATAAAATAATGATTAGTAGATAGTATAAAAATATATGACTTAACTAAATGTTCTAGAGTCTTTTTTTTTTTTTTTTTTTTTGTGGTGCCGGGGATCGAACTCAGGGCCTTGTGCTTGCAAGGCAAGCACTCTAATCACTGAGCTAAATCCCCAGCCCGAATTAACTAAATGTTGTATACAAGAAACAAACTACAAATATAATTGTATAGTAGGTCAAAAGTAAAAGGAGAAAAAAGTGATAAACCATGCAAACATTAATCAGAAGAAAACAACAGTGAACATATTAGTGTCAGATATAGATTTCCAAGTAATGAAAATGACCAGCAAAAAGGATTATTACGTAACGATGAAGGTGTCACTTTCCCAAGAAGACACACCAATGCTAAATACCTACACACACTAAAAATAAGACACAATACAAGAAAATATATGAAACAAAAACCAATAAAATCAGTAGAACTTTAAAAATAAACAAATTAAAAAAATAAACAAATTGACAATTATACTTGAAGACTTCAAAACTCCTCTCTCAACAATTGATTTAACACTAGTCAGAAAATCTTGAAGGATATATAATAACAATATTATCAACCAATGGGATCCCTGGCCAAGATGAATTTTTCAAATCTTTCCATTCTGCTTTATTTTGTTTCCAAAACTCACTGTGATTCTTATCAGAAGCAGCCAATAACACACAGACCACAGTCTCCAAGCTTTTTGTTTCAAAATCTTCTCTACCGAATAAACTACTTCATCGCTCTTAATTTGGGCTTCTACAAATTCTTATGTCATGCACACAATTCAGCCAAGTTATTTGTTGTGGTATAAAAAGATGGCCTTTACCCAATTTCCAACAGAATCTTCATTTTCATCTGAGACTAATTCTCTCATCCCACCTTCTCAGCCCTCATCAGAAATGCCTGTACTACTCTGCTTATAATATGTATTTCAGACTTTTTCTAGTCTTTTAATGCAATCTCTCCCTTTCTGTCACAAACTCAACTGCAAATTTACCTCCCCAATTTTAGGAATATTTATAATAACATTGCCGTACTCAATACCAACTTTCTCTATTAACCCATGTTATGGTTAATATCTAGATGTTCACAAGAGCCTCATGCAAAATTAAGCGGGCTTTTGGAAGGTGACCAGATTATGCAATTTTATGGCTGATTTGCAATTAGGAGATGAGGTCGGGTTGGAAGAGGTCTGCGGGGCATGGTTTGGAAGGGTTTATCTCCCTCCTTGCTACTCCCTTGATGGTCTCTGCTCCCTGCCTGCCATGCTGAGAGCAGCATTCCTCCACCATACCCTGCACCATGTGGTCCTGCCTTGGAGGCAGCAGATCATGGACTGACTCCTCTACAAACTGCAAGCCAAAATATCTCCTCTCTTTTAAATTGTGGGTGTCGGGAAAAGAGACAAGACAGTCCATTTTGGGTTACTATAATGAAATACCAGAGGCGAGTAACTTTATTAAAAAGAGATTTATTTAGTTTACAGTTTTAGAGGCTGAAAGATCAAACAGCATGGCACAGACTCTGATGAGGTCTCTATGTTGGTGGGGGAGCTCAGACAGGAAGAAGCGTCATATGGTGATGGAAGAAGCAGAGAGTAACCCAGGATTCAGGCTCAGGCTTTCATAACAACTTTTTGTTATAAGAACTCACTCTAGTAGACCAGTATTTTCTTTTGAGGACAGTACTTCAGTTACCTAAGGACCTCCCACAGGGCCTCACCTCTAATTTTCTACTATCTCTAATACTACCACACTAGGAATCAAGCCTCCAACAATATGAATCTTCGTAGGGACAAACAACACCAAAACTATGACAGGTGCCTTCATTATTTACTCACTTTATAAAGGCCATACCTTTGCAATTATTGCACTGGGAAGTTTCAACATGAATTTTGAGGAAAACACCATCATTCCAACTATAACACTATTTTTAAGTCACCATCTGAAAATTTGAAGATTTCGTAAATGGAACTTCTCTCTTAAATAATTCATGGCCTAATGAAATGAAATAGTTAAATGCTAAATATAGTTTATAAATTTTATTTTATTTAATGTTATACGTGCTGGCAGGCAAAAATGTCCCTATAAGTTTAAGTATTATTTTATAATTTAGTCATCATTTTTCTATCTTTATTATGTAAACTAAAAAGATAAAACTCTTGTCTTAAAAAGGTTATCATTTTCTTCTTAAATTGTCTAGTTAATGCACAGTGGTGCCTCAGTTCACAAACACTTCAGTTTGCAAACAATTTGGTTTGGAAACAGAAGTGTTCGGCAAAATTTTGTTTTTGCTTGCAAAGTCAGCATCAGGTAGCAAACAGGACCGTGGCCATCTTTCCTACACAAACACAAATGTGGCTATTTTTTCCAAAATTGTAGAACAAAGTAAGTTTGTGAACTGAGATGCCACACACTGACTTAGTATTTGCCTTAATTTTGAAATAATTTTCATTATTTTACTACTATATAATGATTTATAGAAGTATTGCATTTACTTTCACAGTGGTAAATATCTCAGATTATTAACCTATGAAAATAATAAATCCAGTTCAAATTAATTTTTTAATATTTACCTGTTTATGAAAGTGTATATTCAGTTTTTAAGAAACATATCCATTTTATATCCTATATTATTGACTAGTCTCAGCTGATTAGCCTTACTGGTAACTTCTTACAATCATCAGACTTAATTAGCCAAAAATTCTAAAATGCCAGCTGGGCATGGTGGTGCACACCCATACTCCCAGCACTTAGGAGGCTGAGGCAGGAGGATTACCATGAGTTTGATGCCTGCTTAGGCTACATAGTGAGTTCAAGGCCAGCTTGAACTACATAGCATAACCGTATCTCAAAGAAAAAGAAATTTGAAGATGACAAAAACTATGGAATCAAAAGCATTCAGCTTTTTTAGCCTTCTAAGACCAGAGTCATATTCAAAGCTATCAGATAGAATATGGTGTACTGGAAAGACAAAGGACAAAATTTAATTCTTCAACTTTCATTATATGATAACAGTATAGATTTCACATTATCTTATATGGTTCAGGTTTTTCCATTCTCACATCGATCTACACCACCTATTTCTCATATACTAACTGCCTGCATTATTATGCCAGTGATGTCATGGTAAGATACTTCACTAATGAGAGCGGGAATAAATACACCTTAATAATTGTTATATAAATAGGAAACAAATTTTTTCTTATGTTTTTATTCTCAGCTTCAGATTAATAAAATTGACCTATTTTATATGACAGTAAAATTACTTTCCCCAGATGATTAAAAATACTTCTAACAACTAGACCCAATTAGCAAGAACTATACTAAAATCTGAACTGAAAATCCTTTGAGATTCTTCTTAAATTAAGTTCTTAATTGCATTATAGTTTCATTCACTTTGAATCATTCAGATCAGAATAAGGGCCATACAAATTGTGGACAATTGTGCTTGATCTAAAGATTATATTGAAATTAGAATTTGAACCTGGTAAATCATGATTCAATTTTTAGAAACTGTTAAGTACCTTGAAGGGTTTAAACTTTTACTCAGCCTGAAAGCTAGCAAGTTGTCCTGCCACTGTGTCATAGATCCTGTTAGAAGATATGAAAATCCTGGATCAAAAGCTGAGTATGGACCATTATACACAATAATAGCAGTAGCCAGAGTGTCAGCATTTGCGGAGGTTACTTACCTTCCAATTCTCAGAGAGCGCTATGAAAAGGAATGGGTGACACCTATGCACAAGGTAGGTTGCCTTACAGGAGGTGAAACTTTGGCTCAGAGTAACAGAGCATTTTATAATGCGCAATAAATCTCCCTGGCCTTTGCTTGAGAAAGAGACATTATTTTTCAATGCTGTTCACTCTGAAAATATTTTAGAAGGATGATAGTCCTAAACAAGTACCTCTGCTTGAAATATATGTGGAGAAATATCAGATTCATGGAGAATTGTCTGCCAACATAAATATATCCACATATTCTAATTTGATAGTAATAATTGTACGTTACATATATGCAGTATCTGTTGTGTACTGACATTGTTTTAAACAGCTTTCTTCATATTAACTTTTAGAACTTTCTTCCCACAATAATCTGAGTTAAATACTAATACTGTCACACAGATAGTGAGTGGCAGAGTTGGAGCATAAACTGGTAATATAATTTCTGATTTCCTAATGTACTCTACCACACTGCTGTAATATGTGATATGTTATTACATATATTATATACTGTGATATGTTATATCACATATTCGTACTTAAAATTACATTATCTTTATATAAGATTTTGGGTCCCTATCTCTTGAGGCCTTTTCTCCTTAAAATGCCTTCCCCATCAAGCTAAGGAAGCCCTGAACAGTTTATGTACTCCAATGTGAGTCAGGACGCCCTTAAGAATGAACATAAAAGTGCTGGGGATTTAGCTCGAGTGGTAGAGTATTTGCCTGGCAAGCGCAAGGCCCTGAGTTTGATCCCCAGCACACATGGAAAAAGAATGAACATAGAGGATATTACTGGAAGGCAGTCAGTGCCCATACAATAATAGATCAGAAGTTTTCGGCCTGGGTCTTATATCATTCATACCGTCATTATTGAAACTTCGGCATGCCCCAGTCTCTTTCTTCTTTCTGTCTTTCAGTTTCTAAAGTCTGGATGAAAATCTGGCACTATCTTTACATTTAGTATTGGTCTTTCAAATTGTTTCTATTTAATTTCACTTATTTAATTAACATAATTTTACTAATGTGCAACATCTGAGTCTCCCTCACTGCAGCAAATATATTTTGAGAGGTTTTATAAAACATTATAATGAAGCTCATACACTGTCTTTCTGTGCTCTTCTACTTACCCACCATTACAGTGAAAAATGAACCCTGTCAAAATTATGAAATGAGGTAAGTCTGACTTGACTTGCTATTAATTAATCCATAATGGTCCTTAGTAAGCACCAGTCCATATCTAAATTCTCATTAGAGTTCTTGACAGGGATTAGTTTATCTTGAGAAATGTACTAGCTTCCTCTTTGTCTGCTGAAAAGCATGACTGTGGGAGAAAATTGCTTGACAAGGGCACTGTGCACTAAAAATTTGGGCGTTGGTACATTTGTGTGCCTTTGAGACAAAATGTGAAGGTTTATGACATCATGAAAAGAATGCAGCATTTGTACTCAGACACTCTATGTTCAAGACACAGTACTAGGCAATAGAAAACTGGAGAATCCATGTTCAATTTACAATGGCTTGTAAGGCGTATGAGCCACAGAAGTCAAATTAGAATGTTTAGCCATCTGTAAGACTTGGCATTCAGTAAGTATTTAACTATGTTATTCTTTAGTGGTAAGGGAAATGGGGGGAAAGATAAAACAAAATATATAGATTAAAGGCACAATGCATATGTATAATTACAATATGCAAGTATCATTTATACCTTTATTAAATGAAAGCCCAAAATATTAGGTATGCTTCAGTTGTAATTTTGAACATTAACATTCAATGACAAAAAATTTCACATGCAAAAATATTATTGTGATTAGGGTTTTTAAAGTATGTATTTTAGCCAGACATGGTGACACACACCTGAAAGGCCAGCACTCCTGGAAAATGAGGCAGGAGACTCATAAGTCAAGATAAACCCGGACAATTTAGCAACATAGCAAGACCTTGTCTCAAAATACAAAAGAAAAAAGGTCTGAGGAGATAGCCCATTGCAAAGGTCCTGTGTTCAATCCCCAGTACCACAAGAAAAAGTATATCTTTTAACTACACAAACGGAAGACTTTACAAGTGGGAAGGGGAAGTAGATAGGGCATATAGAGAGCAGGATTTGCCGTGGGCTGTTTTAAGGATTGGGGATGAATGGATACCTGAGTGTCCATTATGTTTACCTGTTCATATTTGTGTTTCTTAAAAGTTCTTCATAATAAACAAAGAAAACATATAAGTGAGGGGGAGAGGAAGGTAAAGTTGCAGATCTTGGCAGAAGCAGTTAAGCTACCCTGAGATGCCAGAAATACTTTCAAGACACATAGGATTTGAAGAGTGGCACAAAGGCATAAGCGTTTCTGTAAGAAAAGCAAAAGAAGCCAAACTCTTTGAGCCATAAATTTCTCTGAAGTCAGACTCTTACACATTCGGTAATCATCATGAATGTCACACAGGACAGAAATTTAGTTGTATTTAATGTCAATTTCACAGACTTTATTTTGAATTCTGGCTCACTAACCCCTTCAAATTCTTGACCCAGTTAATATCCCTGATCAACTCATATATTTGTTTGTGACTTTGGTTGATTTTAATTATTGACTACCCAATAGTATATTTTTGCCTGCCCAGGCCTCTGTTTTCTAGAATGTTTTTTTTTTTTATGTTTCTGGAATGTGCTTGCTAATATAAAGTCCTTCTTTTATTCTCTTAGGAGACACATTTTTTTAATGTAGCATAAACCTTTTTCTACTTTATGTGTTAATTCAATCATATGAAGTTTAAACACTTTTCACAAGAAGAAAAAATCATTAAAATGTTGTTAGAGTTTATGTAAGATTGATCAAAAACACAGCTGAAGCAATTATTTTAGTTAAAGAAATTCTCAGTTGTCAAACAATCAAATAGATGACTACATAATTGATCTTAATTGATTGTTAAGATGAAAGCAACAACTAGCAAGAAGACACCTTGATTTAGATTAGTTATTTTAAGGACTGAATAGGCTCATCAATGATTCAAACTTGAGTGATTAACTACTACTGAGCTGAAAGGTAAATCAACTAGTGAGGGATGAGCCTTTACATATGATATATGTAAGAAGTGACATAGAGAGGGAGCATATAACAATTGTGCAACAAATATACCTAAAGGCATTTTCATACATGGTCCAATTTAGCTTGCACGGCAATCATAGTACATGTTATTGTCCTGATTTCATATCGATAAATTGTTCCTCAAAGTAACAAAGTTCAGTGCCTCACCCAGATTTCTACATCTGATGCGCACCGCATCTTCGAACTGAAGCTTTGATTTCAGTCTTGTGGCTTTTCTATTAGATCTGATTTCCATCCACAAATACCAAGTCAACATTTCATAGTTATATTATTCCTAAAAATGAACCCTCATTAATTCATATTTCAAAAACTAGATTACAGTTTTATAGTTACCAATGTAAAAGATGACCATTCTTTGTAAGTTATGAAGACAAGAGGCTTATTTTGGCTTATGATTCTCATGGGGGCAAGTCCAAGGGCACGGGACTGGTATCAGTCCTTTTCTGCTGAAGCTTCATGCTGCATCACAACAGAAAAGGAAGAAAACACATGAAAGAGAAGCACTGTGCAAGAGAGACATGAGAGTCTGTTTTCTCTCAACTCACCCTTGTAGCAAGTAATCCAATCTCATAAGCCTTAACTAGCTCCCAAGGAATCTAATCCAGTCTTGAGACAACTAAGGCAGTGTCTGCAGAAAGACCTCCGCTTCTGAGGGTAGTGCCCCCACGCCTAAATTACCTTCTAGACTCCATCTTTTTAAGGTCCCACCACATCTCAATACCACTATATTGGGGACTAAGATAGCAACACATGAAACTTTTAGGGACAAACCAATTCCAAATAATAGTACCTGGGAACTTATCAGAAATACAACTTGTCAATCCTCATCCCAGGCCAAAAAGCTGTGGGGCGTGATCCGATGTTTTGTCTTCCCAAAGTTCCTAGGTCATTCCGATGTGGGTTGATGTCTGAGAACCACAGATCTGTCCAGTAATTGACTACCTGGATGATGACTAATGTAAGGCCACCACAAATTAGTAGAAGCTTATAATAAACTTGTAGCTCTCGTGCTAATTTCAATAGATGTCTCCCGACTCTTTTTGAAGTAAGTGAAAAGAAATGTGATCAAGTCTTTCTGGCAAAGGATTTCACTTTATCAGATGGAGACCCCATTCTCTCATGCTTCGGGAGAATGTAGATATTCTTGACAGATTGATGCTAGTTGTCAGCTATCCTGCTGATGAGTTCTCTGCAAACAGCTATTTGAGCTTAAATTTTTCATACTATCATCATTTTTAAACAATTTATGCACTCCTTTGTTTCATTATTCCTTGGTTCATCCATTATTATAAATCAGTGATAATCCATGATTATGATCACTGTTTTGAATATTTGCACACCTGAGCTCCTCACTAACTATTCTGATATATGTATTTCAAGAATTCCAGATTTTCTACATATGGTCATTGCATGTACTTCATTAACTATACCTTTCTCAGAGTATGTACTATTAATTTCCATGAAAATATATGTGTAGATATTAAATGCATATGATAAGGATTATATCTTCAGGGGAGTGAGAGTGTATATTGAGAGGAGATATTTAGAAAATTTAAGTACTACATTTAGGCCCTGAAAACACAGGTTCCTGGCCTAACTTCTCAGACAGGACTTCCAGTAGGATGACTAGCACCCTGTATTCAGCCCACAATCTGGGTCCCAGGGATTCGTTGTTCTTGTTGTTGTTGTTTCTCAAATGGCCCTTAGTCCACATCCGGGATTGTGGGGACTTCCTCGTGGGCCAATCATACTGAGCCAAGACCTGCTTCCAATGTGCACATTCCTAGGTCCCAGGGGTAACCAAGCAACAGATGTTAGTGGGAGATACAAATAACATTTTTCTCTCTCTCTGTCAGTGTCTACCGGAATACAAAGCCCTCCACTGGAGGAGTTTAGAAAGTCCTGAGAAGATGAGAGGAGAGGACCACTGGCTGCTACTGAGGGGTGGGTTTTTCTTGTGTTGCTGCCTTCTAACCAGAAGCGCAGACTTCATAATTTGAACCTGCCCTTCCAGATGAATACTGTAGAAAGGTACCTTGTTAAGGTACCAACATAGAATATACTTTACTTAACGATTTCTTAACTTTATTTATAATTTTCAATATAGAGATTTATAGTGTACGGGCCTCTAATTTGTCCTCTTCTTAGAAGCTCCACAAATTTTATAGATGGCCTTGAGGTAGGAATAGGGTGTGGCTTAACCTGGCTGGGAAGATGTGCATGACCTTGAGGGAATGGCCTTGACCTAATGTCAGCCTGGGACACGAAATTCCAATCACCCCTCTTCTCACAGGATCAGGAAACTCTCACAAGAACAGAATCCAAAGAAATGTGAATGGTGCCAGAAGCTCGCTCTTTGCTCTCTTGCTCTCCTAACCCCCTTTGCCCTCTGACCCCTAACCCATGCGCCATCTTTATCTCCCTTGCCTCCCACTCCTTTTCAGATTCTCTAATTGTGACAGTGGCTAGTTATTTCATTCATCTGGCAAAACCAGTCCCCCTTTTGTTACTTAAATAAACCTCCTTAATGCCCTAAAATTCACTCCTGCAATTCATTGCCTGTGCAAATAAAGAACCTGGAAATATTCTCACTGAACACCTGATACCCTCCTGCATCAGCCTGAGTAAGGGCACAATTATCACATAATGAATTAATATTTGCTGTGCTAGCACTGATTATGATGTCAGAAGATGACATTCTGGTTATCAGAGCCTTGATAAATTCACCTTACATTTAAATGACTTCTAACTTTTCTCTTGTAGATAGCCTCAAAGTGAGGGAGCCTACTGGAAAGGTATTATTCAAAGTAATTAACAATATACTGAACGTTCAAATGCTCAGTGTTTCTGAAGTGAAAATTCATAGTGTTTAAATCTAAAACTATGGTTCCATTTAACAAGCATATATCCGTCATATTATATGTAAATAGAAGACAATTTATAGCCATTGTTAGGGATAAAAAAGATGAAACAGGCATAGTTCCTACATTTGTATAATAATAAAAATAAGAATGTTAATGGAAGCTGTGGCTCATTCCTGTAATTCCTGCATTCTGGTGACTGAAGCGGGAGTATCTAATTTTAAACCCAGCTGGGCAGTTTAGCAAATTAGTGAGACCTTGTCTCAAAATAAAAAATAAAAAGGGCTGAGGATGTAGTTCGGTGTAAAGGCCCGTATTCAATCTGTAGTACCATAAAAAGAAGTATTAATAGCTTTAATATAGGGCAACAAGTAGAGCGTCCATGAGCTTTGATTCTAAGGATGTTCTAATCCTGACAAATTACTGTCAGAATTTTGTATACTGTCACACTTGTGACTTTTACCTAGAATAACAAAATCTTGAGGTTATTTGCTTTCTCTACTTATAATATTCATACTTCATTATTTTTCTATCTTCTTTCTGAAACACACTCCAGCAATTACAGCTTCCCTAAGGTGCATTTCGCAACAATGTTCTATTTAGCAACTTCAAATGTGTATCCCTGAAGCTCCCAGAATACTTCATGTATGCACTTCACTGTACTATCAGAGTGTACACATCTATACCTTCACCAGAATTAAGTTCCCTTACTGCACAAGGGATCTTCTATTGCTATAAGTATATTTCATGTGCTGTAAGATTTGGGGAATGCTACGACTCTATTATTATTATGTAACTATGGGGTTTGAAGATGAAAAGATAAAACCATTTAAGGTGGAGTAAATAGCATGAGGAAAGTACAGTTGGGATGCTTATATAAGTAGGAATCCAAAAAGACAATTGGACTTTATAGTAAGTTTTCTGGAACAGTTATTTTGTAACTATTTTGGAGAGTCATGCAGCTTTAGAAGGATTTTTGAATATCTTGTAGCGCTGGGGATTTACCTCAGTGGTTAGAGTGCATGCCTAGCAAGTGCAAGGACCCGAGTTCCATCTCTGGCACAAAAAAAAAAAAAAGAAGAAAGAAATGACTATCTTGTAGGGCCTGAACCTTATATTTAAACCATAAAATAACAGTGATGAGTCTGGCTGAATTTTATGACTGGAACTTTAAGAATTTCTTCATCTTTTAGTGATGCTGAGGATTGAACTTGGGGCCTCGTACATAATAGATAAGCACTCTACCACTAAGCAATACTACAATATCTACTTAAAAAATTTTAACACCATGCTTTGGCTGGAGAAGTATGAGAAGAGAGTCTAAAGGCAGCAGGCTAAAAAATTCTTCATTCAAGAGGCATTTATTGAGGTCTTCTTAGTTACCAGGCCCTGCCCTAGGATCTAGAGGCACTGAGGCATATAAGTGGTAATTGTGTCTTTGATATCTCACAGTATGGTAGGAGAGACTGGCTTTTAAAGAAATTGCTACAAAACATAGGAGATCCGTAGTGGTTGGCTAGTGGCAACAGCGACAGAGGGAGGCTTGAAATGCATGTACACTGAGGTGGGAGTGGCAAAGAAAGCCACATATAAGAAGGTAGAAAGGGGCTGGGGATTTAACTCAGTGGTTAGAGTACTTGCCTCACAAGTGCAAGGACCTGAGTTCAATCTCCTGCACAAAAAAAAAAAAAAAAAAAAAGAAAGAAATCAAGTATCAGAGCAGGGAAATGGGTTAGAAAGCAAAGCAGGACGGTACTTGAACCAGAACACACTCTACACCTCAGGTCAAACTTGGGAGAGCCCCTGGTACCCTGCAGAGGGAGCCAGCATTTCAGAGGCAGCTTGGCAAAGGGAATAGGCTCCCAAACCTTTCTAGACCTCCCGACCTAGAAGAGAAACACGGTGAGTGAGATAGCCACCAGCCAAGGTAGCATGAGAAACTGAAAACTGGACAACAGTATATGAGAGAGCATGAGCAGGCCCTTGAGAATTTGAAAACAAGTTCACTATTCCAATTAGGGACCCAAATTTGAGAACTGACAAAACTGCGGACTGGGGGGCTATGTGAGAGCTGTGGGACCCAAAGGAAAGGAAAAGACAGACTAACTGAGAAATAAGTGCTTACTCAGTCCTCTCCCAAATACTAGGAGTGTTGTGCTTACAGGACATCGTATGCACCATCCATGCTCACCAGCAGGTGTCTGTGGGGGAGCCCCACCACACTCTGCTGAGGCATACCAAAAGCAGGGAGCCCATGGACATCACCAAGTTCATAGGTTAGAAAGTAACTCTGAGGAGAATCACTGAGCGAGGACCACTAGCAGAGGGACAGAGACTGGTGTGAGGATCAGAGCACACTCGGCGAAGTACAAGGTAGAAGACTAGTGGAGTGAAAATACAGGGTGACTTTGGAATCCACCGTTAGGGAAAGGAGCAAGGATTGCAATGGCCCTGACAGAAATCAGCAGAGAACTCGGTACCCGGTCTAATACATCACTCTGTCCTTTCTCAAACTAACTGAGATGGACAGATCTTGAAACACAGACAAAGGCTTACATTTAGCTATGTTCAGAGTGTAACATGCATCCAGGAGACAGGCCCACAAGGCCATCTGGATCAACAAGCTTCCTTATTCACAGGCAGACAATTCAGCAATTTGTGGTGTGTGTGAGAGGTGCTCCGAGACCTGTAATTGAAATTAGAATGCAATACAAAAGAGACCATGAGCACATTTTGATTTTGTTTTGTTGGCATTAGTGAAGTTTTTGTTTTGTTTTGGTTATTGTTTCCTTTTTCGCTTCTTTTTTTTCATTTTTTTTCTTTTTCCCCTTTCCCTATTATTTTTTTTTTCCTCTTCCTTTCTCCCTACCCTTTATCCTACTTCTCTTCTTCTCCTCCTTCCATCTGGCATATGTATAGAAGGTGTCTATACATGTATGAAGAAGAATAAGACTTAACTAATGCATTAAATTAAATAATACTTTTCATGTGAAAGTCAGGATAAGCTACACTAAACTGTGCACATTGATGGTGTCAGAATTAGAAAATAAGGCAGATGAACATGAATGTATACTGTACCTTAAAAAGCAAAAGAGTAGGAGAAATGGATGCAATAGCTACTAGATGATGCAGAGACTAACTTAAGCCTAACTGGAGTAAGAGAAAAATTAGAAGACAGCATGAATGGCATAAAGATCTGTTTACAGAAATCATAGCAGAAAACTTTCCAAGTATGGTGGGGAAATTCAAAATACAGATAAGCAAGGGTTACAGAACCCCAAATAGCCAAGATCAGAAAAAAAAAACCTCTCCACAGCATATGACCAGAAAATGATTTGTCCACACACCAACATAATTGAAGTCCTAGAATTCCAACACAAGGAGAGAATCTTAAAACCTGTTAGCAAAAAGCAACAAACTGTATAGACAAGCCTATTAGAATTATAGCAGAGATCTCCACACAAATCTTAAAAGCCAGGGGAGCTTGGAGTGAAGTGTTCCAATCCCTAAAAGAAAACAACTTCCAACCACACTAATATGCCTTGCAAAAACTCTTTCAAAATTAATGGGGAAATAAGGATTTCCCATGACAGTGAACACCCGAGGAAATAAATTACCTCAAACCAGTACCCAAAAAGTTCTCAAGGCTATCCTTGACTGACATAAGCCAAAAATGGAAAAAAAAAAAAGTCTAATGGAACAGATATACCACAGAGGCTGAGCAGTTAAGCAAAAGGAAAAAAGAGCAACAGAAAAATAACAACAATGATAGGAATAATTTTCCATAAAAAGCTGTCTAAGTAAATGATCATAACTCATCTATCAAAAGATGCATATTGCCAAATAAGATTAAAAAGACAGAACCCAAAAATATGCTGCATACAAGAGACACAATTAATCCAAAAAGAATTTCATAGACTAAAATTCGAAGAAAAGAAAACAATATTCCATGCAACAGGACCCTGAAAGCAAGCAGGTATATCTATCATAGTTTCAGACAGTGTGGACTTCAATGTAAAGCTGATCAAAAGAAGTGAAGATGATCACTACACAATGCTTAAGGGAAGAATTCAATAGGAAGTGGTAACAATTATGAATATACATGCACCAAATACTGGCACACCCAACTTCACAAAATGAACACTACTGGACAAAAAAGATCAGATGAATTTCAACAAAAGTATAGCAGGGACCTCAATACTCCAGTCACAAATAGATTAACTAGTCAAAGAAATTTCAGAGTTGAACCACACCCTCAAACAAATGGATTTAAGAGATATCTTCAGAGTGTTCTACCAAGTACCAATAGATTACATATTTTTCTTAGCACATGACGTTTTCTCCAAAATAGACCACATACAAGCCTATAAAGCATTCTTAGATAAATAAAAATTATCCCATGCATATTAGCAGATCATAATGCAATGAATCAATAACAAAAGAAACCACAGAAATCATGCAAACATATAGAGATTAAGCAATACATTTCAAATAATCGGTGTGTTACAGAAGAAATGAACAAAGAAATTAAACAGTGATAGAATAAAAAAATAACACCAGTGCCACCAATACCACAAACTACAATCTATGAGACCCACTGAAAGCATTCCTAAAAGGGACATTTATAGCTGTGAAAGCCCATGTCAGAAAAACAGAGCGTGCCAAAATAAATAACCTAATGATGCACCTCAAGGTCCTACAAAAACAAGAACAACCCAAATCTAAACTTAGGACAAGGAAGGCAACTGTAAAGATCAGAGAGAAAATTAATCAAGTTGAGACTACAGAATGACAAAGAATCAATAAGTGAAAGAAATTACTCTTTGTAGGTACTTAGCCAAATTTACAAAAACAAGGAAAGAATAGAGACATGTCACTGAAATTAGAAATGAAAAAGGCAAAAACACAATGGACACTGCCAAAATCCAGAAGATTATTATGAACTACTTCAAAAACCTGAAGTTGAACTGGAGAAATTGAAGAAATGGACAGATTGCTAGATACATATGAATTGCCAAAAATAAACCAAGAAGATATAAAACCCCCCAACTGCCCAACAACATGCAATGAAATTAAGGCAATATTAAAAAATATTCCAACAAAGAAAAGATCAGGACCCAGTGGATCCACTGCTGAATTCTACAAGAATTTCAGGGATCTAATATCAATAATCTCAAACTACTTAATGCATTTGAAGGAAAGCAGTACTGTCAAACTCATTCCTGGAAGCTAACATTACCTTGATTCCAAAAGCAGACAAACTAATTTAAAAAAGAGAACTAAAGGTCAAACTCCTTAATGAACATAAATGTAAAAAACCCAAAACAAGATACTGGCAAAACAGAATGTAAAAACTAATCTAAAATATTATACAACGTGACCAAGTCAGTTTCCTCACAGTGATGCAAGAATGCTTCAACATGTATGAATCAATAAATGTAATGCATTCACATAAACAGAAGCAAGAACAAAAATCACATGATCATCTGGAAATATAGTTCACAATAAACTAAAATAAAATTGAAATGGATCAAAAATCCCACATCCATTCATAATAAAACCCTGAAGAAAACACATATTAAAGGACCTTATCTCAATTCTGTAAAGCCACTTATGACAAATTTTCTGTCAACATCATATCAACTGGGAAAAACTAAAAGCTTTTCCTCTAGAATAAAGAACAAGACAAGGATGTTCACTATCACCACTCCTGTTCAATATACTGGTAGTACTTGAAGTTTAACAAGAGTAATCAAGCAGAAGAAAGATGTAAAAAGAATATACGTATAGCCTTTCATATGTGTGTGTGTGTGTGTGTGTGTGTATGACAGGAAGAAGTAAAAAATATCTTTGTTTGCAGGTGACATGATCCTTTACAGAGAAGACCCAAAATATTCCATGAAAAGATTCCTAGAAGTATTAAACAAATTCAGTAAGGTAGCAGCATATAAAATCAGCACCCCAAAATCAACAGTGTTCCTGTACACTGATAATAAATCCACTGAGAAAAATATTAGTAAACCAATTCTATTCATAATAGATTCAATAAAAATTAAATATTTAAGAATGAATATAATCAAGGAAGTGAAAGACCTCAATAATAAAAATATAGACTTCTGAAAAAGGAAATCAAGATGACATTCTAAAATGGAAAGATGTCCCCTGTTCCTGGGTGGGCAGAACCATCATTGTCAAAATCCCCATACTTTCAAAATTGATATACAGATGTCACACAATTCCAATCAAAGTATTAATAGCATTCTTTGTAGAACTAGAAAAAATTATCCTAAAATATGTACAGAACCAAAAGAGACCAAGAATAGCAGATACAAACAATCCTGGGAAACAAGAACAAAAGAGGAGGCATCATAATCCTGGATTTCAAATTACATTACAAATCTAAAATGATAAAAAGAGCATGGAACCAGCACAAAAGCAGGCATGCAGATCAACAGAACAGAATAGAACATGCAGGAACAACCCCAAGCACATTCAAGTCATGTGATCTTTGACATGGGCACAAAAAACATGCTGGAGGAAAACAGCCTCCTTGACAAAAGATTATGGGGAAGTGACTACACACATACAGAGATTGAATCTAGATGTTCATCTTTCACCATCAATTAAAATAAAATCAAAATGGATCATAGACCTAGATATTAAAACAGAAACACTTAATTTGCCAGAATATTAAATAGGTAAAACTCTTGAAGACAGCCATATAGAAAGACTTGTATAGAGCCCAAATTGCACGAGTCAACAAATGTGATTCATCAAATGAAAAACTTCTGAAGAGCAAAGGAAACAAATATTTGAAGAGACAAACTACAGAATGGGAAATTTTTTACTGGTTACTCCTCAGATAGAGGATTAATACCTAAAATATATAAAGAAATAAAAAAATCAACCACCAAAAATAAAAGACCCAATCAAAAGATGGGCAATTGAGATGAATAAATACTTCTCAGGAGAAGAAGCAGAAATGACTAATAAATACATGAAAAATTGCTCAATGTCATTAGCCATGAGAGAACTGTAAATTACAACAACAGTGAGATTTCATCTTACTCCAGAAAGAATGCCTATCATCAAGAAATCAAATGATAATAAATGCTTGAGAGGCTGTGGGGAAATGAGAACCCTTCTACATTGCTGATGGGAATGTAACCTAGTACATCCACTATGGAAATCACTTTGGAGACTCCTCAAAAAACTAAAACTCGAAATTTCATTTGATCCAGCTATTTCTCTGATAGGTGTCTTCCTGAAAGAGTTAAGGACATCATATTATAGTGATGCATACCCATGTTTAGAGCAGCACAACTCATATTAGCTAAATCTTGGACATAGCCTATATGCCCTTCATAGATGAAGGGATAAAGAAAATGTGGTAATTATGCATAATGGAGCACTCCTCAGTCATAAACAAGGATAAGTTTGAATCATTTTTAGTAAAATCAACACACCTTGAGACCATATTAAGTGAAATAAATCAGACACACAAGCTCAGATATTGCATGGTGTCTCTTTTATGAGAAACTAAAGTATAAATAATTTAAAGAGCAAGAATAAAGATAATACAAAATAGGGAATAGTTTCTTTACAAATGGAAAGGTGAACTAGAGATGGAGGGAGGGGCAGGGAGTAGAGGGCAAGTGGAAGTAAAAAGAATTAAGATGTGTTATGTACACGGACCAACTCTGCATGATGAATGTAATCATGTAATGCAGCAAATATGTACTAATAAGTAGAAAAAAAGAAATTGCCACAAAACAATATACAAGTCCTTGGGCAAGTATTAGAAGAATGAGTATAAAATAAAGATTTATTAAATGTTATAAATGAAGACTTCAACTTTAGGGAAGTGATAGACAGAATAGTGTAAGAAGAATAATCCTGGAAGGCATTGTAAGTGCTCCATCAAGGGGGCATTGTGTTGTGTGAATGCAAGGGAACAAATGGTTTGATATTGGATGTAGCTAAAGTCTTGCATTTAACTGGAGAGAATCAAGACCCAGCAACCACGTAGGGAAATGCAAAAGGAAGGATTGGTTTAGGAGGAAATATAAAGATTTATTCATTTTAAAATAACTTTTTTGTGGGGGGAGGTTTCAGGCAGAAATACCAGCACAAATTCACTGAACAAATTATATCTCAGGAATCTCCTTCTTTTCTAAAATTACTTTACCCTTCAGTGTGAGGAATCACTGACGTTAAACTGGTAGGCAGGTAGCTTCTCCTTCATTTGGGGGTGCTATGAATATGTATTTAGGAAGAGAAAAACGAAGATGTAACCATTGAGAAGATAATGTACAAAACTAACGCAGTTACATAGGACCAAAAAGTAAGCCAGACTACACACTCCTGATGTCTCTCTGACTACTCAAAGTGAATCCACATTAGGGGTTTGGACTGAGAGGGTCATAGCTGCAAATGCCTTGCACCATGCCCTGCTGCATTTCCAGAAAGCTACTGGAACAAAGACTCTGACATTTCCTTGAAGAAAGCAACTTTCTACACTTGATTAGCACATGTCAAGTTTCAGGAAATAATTTCACATGAGAAAAAGAGTAGGATAAGAGTCCTTTCCTTTATAGCAGGTGAATGCTTCTGTTACACTGTGCTGCTCACAAAGTGAAGTACAAGCAAAATCATTGAACTCATACGCTTCTATTTCTGACCCGTTTCCAACTGCAAACAAGTCTGCCAATCAGTTTTGGGTGTGGTTTTCATTTTTTTTTTTTTATTTGTGTGTGTGTGTGTGTGTGTGACATGAGCTCCTGGAAAATGTCTAGTGATTATATTCTCCATAGAGTATTGAGAAGTTGTTCAAGCAATAACATCATAAGTGTTGTCATAAGACATGCAGTCTGTTCGACAGCCAAGACAGCCACTTAAGTGAAGGAAAATTAGAATCTATGTGTATCCTATTATGGATGGTTAAAGTAATATATGTGATTATTAAACTTACTGTAGTTTAAGACAAAGAAATAATCAATAATTATTATTGATATAAATCAACTCAAGAAATCGATAACCTCAAATTGATTAATTATACAAATGATTGCCTTAAAATGATTTTGTTTTGTTTTCTAGCACATAGGGCCTGTGCAGGAGCTCCTTTCTAAATTGCCTAGACTGGGCTCAAACTTGTGATTCTCCTGATTAACCCTCTTAAAATGCTGGGATTACAGGTGTGTGCAACCATACCATATTAAATATTTGGTTTATTAGTAAGTTTCCTACGTGGAAAGTGACTGAGTCAAGTTAGTTTGTGCTACAAAAAGAAACAATCCCATTATTTAAAACAAATCCTCATGATTTAAAACAATAATATTTGATCTACCCTGTAGGTCCTTCTAAGGAACAAGATGCTCTAATTTGGAATGAGGTCAAAAAAGATACTGAAATTTAGGGAGACTTAATTATAAAGGAGATTCCCCTACAGAGGGACACAGAACATGAGGTTGGAAATGGGCAGTGACTTCTCTATATTCATCCCAGAACTTCTCCCTCTCTTTCAAATATTCCATTTCATTAGTACTGGTGTTGAACATTTAAAAGATCTGAAGGCCAGGGCCTAGGTGATTCCTAATGTCACTGTATTATGGTTTAGTTTTTCTATCAGAATTTCCATTTCTATTAACGGCATTATCATAATGAAAGAAAATAAAGAATTTTCTTGACACAATATTCAAATTATTATTAACACAAAGTAATGTGATTCATTGTGCTTTTCCCATATATGCATATATCATGTATTAATGATGCCCATCCTCCTTTCTTCTACTCCCAAACACACACTTCCCAGTCCTTAGTCATCACTTTTCTACTTTCAAGTAGAATTTTTTAAATTTTATTTTAGGTTTAGTGTTCAGGTATGAAAGAACACATGTAACATTTGTCTTTCTGTGTCTCGTTTATTTTTTCTTAGCACTATTTTCTCCAGTTCCATCCATTTTGTTGCAAATGACAGGATTTCATTCTTCTTTCTGGCTGAATAACATTCCACCAGGTATGTATACCACACTTGTATGGCCCTTTCAGCTGTCAATGGACACCTACACTGATTAGACATCTGTGCTATCGTGAACAGTGACACAATGCAATGGGCATGCAGGTATCACGTTGGCACGCTGATTTCATTTCCTTTAGACCTATACCAATGAGTGCAAATGCTGGTAATAAGCAGAAATAAATAAAATAAAGCTGACAATAACAATAAAAAGGACCAGTGTAAGAGCTGATACTTTAAAAACAGAAACAAAATTGACTATACTAAAAAGAAAGAGAACCAAAATAAAATTAAAGTTGAAAAGGGAGATATTACTATCGATGCCATGGAAACGCAAAAGACCTTTAGAGATTACCTTGAAAAACTACATAACAAATTGGAAATTCTAGAAGAAATGGACACTTTTACAGTCTCAAATGAACTACCAAAACTGAATGAAGAGGGTATAAAAAATCTGAGTAGAACAAGAATTAGTGATGAGATTAAATTGGTAATAGTCTTCCAACAAAGAAAAGTCCAGGACTAGATGGCTTCACTGATGAATTTTGCCAATTTTTAAAAGAACCAATATAAATGCTTCTCAAATTACTCTATAAAATTGAAAAGGAAGGACTCTTTCCAAACTCATTCTACGAGACCAACATTATCCTGCTACCAAAACCTGAAAAGATTTCCAGTGTAAATTAATGGGGGGACTACATTATTTTATTTAATATAAGTATATATAATTAAATACAGCATTTAAAATGAAAAGTGGTCTGCTAAGAGCCCCAAATTAACTGGTTACAAACCACATTGGCCAAGAACCAAATCAAATTCAATTGTTAGGTTCAATTTTGACTTTATGGAGAGACTTGATTCAGTTCTCAACCAACTTGGTTTGTGACCAGAATCATGGAAAGAATTAACCACTTACCAGTCCAATTATTTAAATACATACACATGCTGCCCGAGTGGCACTCGGGATAAACTGTTAAGTGGTTAAGTTCATGAACTGAGGTGCCACTATACAACATGCTGTATGAAACATGACATAGGTGCTCTCTTGGGCAGCTGTAAGGAAATCTAAAGCCATGCTACTTTGTAACACTACCAATTTTTATTTGGTATGATTCATCCATTAATAATGTTATAGCTTGACAAGTGACATTTAATGCATGGCCATAGAATCTAACTTACATGTGCTCTGACCTGGAGCTTTAGAGATTTTCTGTGTCTTTGTTATTTTTGCTTTTCTTGAAACAAAGGAGGGATTGGGGATTTAGCTAAGTGGTGGAGTGCTTGCCTAGCAAGTGCAAGACCCTGAATTTGATCCCCAGCACCCACCACGCTCCCCACCCTGCCGCCAAAAAAGGGAAGGAGGTTTGGCCATGGGATATTGCCCAAATTCAGGTGGATGGAGGGGGGATGCTCTCCCAGTCCCCAATTGTGCTACCTGTATTGGCGGCACATACTTGTTATCCTAGCTACTTGGGGGGTTGAGGCAGGAAGATTACAAGTTGAAGAGGAGCCTAAAGTAAGTTAGCAAGACCCTGCCTGAAGGAGGGTGGGGGTGTCCATAAAATACTTGACAAAAATTGCATAGGCTTAAATAATAAATCAGTAACACTTGAAATCACTTCTAATATAAGTGATTCTAAGTTCAAAGAAGGAGGAAGGATATAATTGATCTAAAAACTGATAATATTTAAGACATAATCTTTGAGCACTCTTTTAGCCTCGTTTTATCCAAGGCCATCTAGATTCTTTTCCTGAGATTGCATCACATGTTGGAGGGATAAACTGTGCAGAGGTTACAGTTAGTCCTGGGAGAAGAGTAAAGTCTTCTGATCTTCTCCTATAGGTTTTAAACCCCTGCATCTGAAATTCACATCATAATCATTTTAGGTTCAGTACTTCGGCAGTGCCAGAAGATATCCAGAAAATGGGAAGTGTTAAGTATTGTTGTTTTGTTGTTAACATTCCCCATTTTATTAGTAAAAGTTTTTGTTTTTTTTTTTTTTAACCTTTCCAAACGGTATGCTCCAAAGGATGTGAGGAAGCCTGCATTTGTGATTCTATAAGGACACATTTGTTTCGATTTTTTGCCTTTCCTCTAAATACTCCTACTTGTAGTGATTCTTGGTAATTTAAATCTTAACATTTATTTGGTTCTGAACACAAAAGGATTTTTTTCAAGAAATAAGAACAAAATGAAGAGAATTTGGGTCTTTAGGATCCTTTCTATTGTGTACTGATGCTACCTCCTTTCAGATCTTCCTCCTCCTCCCTAAAGGAGTTAAGGCCTCACACCAGTACTTTGTATCACTGTCTGCAATATTTGCTCTCAAGCTTCCTCAGTCCAATATACATCTTATTCAGACAGTATGGTGCTGAGGACAAGGACTGTGATGGTTTATCCACATACACCAGGGTCAGTGCACTGAAAGAACTAAAGAATAAATTATTTCATTAAAAAAACAACCAGCTAGCTGTAGGCTACTGTAATTTCAGTTCTGCCTTTGTTTTAATTTCCACATTTGTAAGATGGAAAGGAAAGTGTTCTAATTCCTTAGTGGTTGATCCTCATAATAATCATGTTGAAGAATTAGAGGAATTTTCATCTCTAGGTTTCTTCACTCTAAAGGTTTATGTCTCTAAGAAATGAGACTGCGTTCTTACATCCACTTCACCGCCAACCTGCTGACCCCTGCTAGGAGATCACAGAGCAGGCAGCCCTTTCCCAGGCCTGTGTTTGCCTACTAGCCTTGACAACCTAGTTCTGACATCCTGTCCCCTACAGACCTTGGCTGGCATGCAATTCGTCAAGTGTTTGAATACAGTCTTGTTTGTTTTATGAAAACAACCAATAGGACAATATTGCTTTACAGAGCATCTAAAAGATGAAATGGAAATGAACAAGGGAAAAGTATTTCCCTCAAATGGGAAAGGGAACAAGGGAGGGAGAGGGGGAAAGGAACAGAGGGACAAGAGAAATAAGAAATGGAAGGAAACAATGGAAATAAAGCTTTTGTAAATAAGGATGGAGGAGGGGGTGAAGAAGTGGAGGGGAATGGGAAAAAAAGAAGCAACAAGATAGATTATGTACAGGTACAAATCCCCTATGATGAATGTTATCACTATATACATCTAAAATGTACCATTAAAATAAATTTTAAAAAAAGAAAAGTATTTCCCTTTAGAGAAAGTGAGCATTTTGAACTCAATAAAGAGTAATAACTTTCAAGAAATAAGCATTTCAGAGAAATACAGACTAAGATTCTGGACAGCAAAATCTCTAAAAATAGTAAAACCAGAAATTAAAGTAGAATTTGAAGTTTTCTATAATTTTTTCACTGAAAAATTAGGGCTGGTGTATTTTTAGTTAATGAGACTTACTTGTACATGTCTAATATAACATGTATTTATTCATTGCACTGCTTTGAAATTTACCTTCTCGATCTAGGGAGGCATTAAAATTACTCAAAATCTCCTTGGTCCATTATGAAAATGTGATTTGGTATAAATTACTCACAAGAGTAAATTGCCCTCTTCTGTTTAAAATCAGAAATATAATTTTTCAAATCCGGTACAATGTCGCTGAACATTTTTTTCTCTTCTTGAAAAATTTCAAAACTTTTATTTTGAACTAGAAGTTCTTTTTAAATTAGTACAGTATATGTTTGTAATACATAATAAAATTCATTTTGGAGAATTGGTACATACATACACTGCATTTTGATTATTTTTATGACCCCTTCCCTCATTCCCCTTCCTACCTCCACAGTCTATCTCCCTGTTTCCTACCATCTCTCTTTTATTTTGCTATTTAAATTATTTATATTATGGGTTTATCATATTAGAAAAATCATGTAATATTTAACCTTCTGTGTGAACAGATAATTTTTGAGGAGTGACTAGAGGCCAGATTACAAGGCCCTGTCCTCAGCGTAAGGAATAGCCAAATTAATAAGACATGTTTCTTATCACAATGCCGATAATTAAAGCAGAGATTCTTGCATCCTCAATTCATAGTATTCAAATCACTCGCCGATGCATGAAAACTATTCACTCATGTGCCAGTGAGTGTCCCAGGTGGACTGGGAGACTTCTCGGTTTCTCATCCATTTGCACAAACGCAATCTCCAGGGCTGCAGTGTCTTCCTCTGTTTTCTTTGTGGCAGTTTCTCCTTCGGTGAAAGTAATGCCTAGTGCAGAGTAACCATAATATGTCTGTCAAAGAAAAAGCGTTCATTCACTCACTAAATAGTTCGTCTTGTTTTAGAAAGCTGTGACAGGTCTTAGAAGAGTTTGTGAAATGAACACACGTGGTCACTGTGCATCGAAGACCGCATACCCAGAGTCGAGTGCACAGCTTTTGGAGTCATTTCCCTCACGCATAAATTTGATCCCCACGTTGGCCAGCTGTGTGATCTTGGGTAAGTCTCGCAACACTGCTGATCTTCAGTCTGTACATTTGTCATTGAGAGCGAGCAGTCATAATTTACCTTCTACAGTGTTGTATGAAGTTAAATGATCCGATATATGTTCAGTGCTCTGCACAATACCTGGCATTACAGACAATCATCTTTTTTTCATCATTTAATAACATTCAACTCATCCGGATTAATTTATGTCTCTAAAACCATGTGACATTACATTGGAAGAAGAAAATTTCAAATGTTGTGATATCTAAGGAATAGCAAAGTGTCTGAGGAACAGTAAATTACCATCCAATTCACTACAATAACAAAGAAATCTCGGAAAATTTGATTTCCAGGGGCTGCCTCCCCACAGCAGGGAACTCTCTATCTTATGTCCACCATTTTCCAAGAAAATATAATGAGACAGGCAGCATCGAGTTAGTCTTCTTTTCTAAGAAGCATAGATGAAAAAAAAGTTTCATTGTCAGGTTAGAAAGAAATAAGAAAAATGTGTTCATGAGGTCTTAAAAAAAAAAAAGGAAACAGAAGAGCCCTGCAGGGAAAAACTTCATGACAGTTCTACAAGTGTTTTCATTTGTCGACATTCCTGAGGGACTTTTTATCTCTCTCAGACTTCACTTGTCAAAGAAAACTGAGAGGAAGAAAATTGAGAGGAAATCCCATACCTGTGAACCAAAAAAAAAAAAAGGTGTTTTTTGCTTTTTTTTTCATTGAGGTGCATAAAAAGAGATTAAATAAAATCTTTTTAATGGTAAATCTTTCTATTGTGTCCTCCTGTCATCTCTTTTGGAAACAAAAGTAATTAAATAAGTTTTTAAATACTGCATACTTTACAAAAACTATTATAGTTTCTATGAACACATTTCTTTGAAAATCACTGTTTATGAAATGAAAAGCACCATTAGGAATGAAAGATTGAGATGACAGGATGTCATATGATGCTATGCTATAAATGGTGTTTCAGGAAATGGACCACATTTTCTCCAGTGGTAATGTCACCACTATAAAACTTAGTAACTGCTGCCCAGGCTTTAAGTAGTTTCTTCCAATCCAACAATGGGGAAGTTCAACAAATTTCAAAGTGAGCTCAACATTAAGGGGAGAAACTTTAATCATTTATTGAAAGAACAAAACAACTGCTTTGTTTTCTCCATTCTCACCTAACATCAGAAATGGATTTTGTGCCAACCTTAGAGATCAATTCTGATGATGTGTGGAGATTAAAATTCCCAGCACATTTTTTTCAGGAGTATATTTCTTAAGGTCAATTTACATTCAAATTCATGTTGTAGATCTATTGTTTCATCCACATAAATGCCCTACTCATAATTTTAAGCATTTCCCAGGTTCCCATACTAAATATGTGGCATGCAGGCTTTTCCATAGATGCATAAGTTATATTTTCAAAAATTTTGAGTGAAGAGAGTATACTGAGAAGTTTCCTGTCTTCTACTTTCATTCTGGAGAAGCTTGCAACTGACGTCCTTCGTATTTCTCACCTCACAGTGCTTGTCAAAGCCACAGGAGCAATGCAGAGATTTATCTATGATAGTAGACTAGGTTAAATACGATTCCTGTCAAAACATAAAAAGAAGCTACACTTGTTTTTGCCACTATTCTGTCTTCCCTTTCCAAGCACTCTCTACACATAGACCATTAGCCCATTGAGCACCAGAACAGCAAACCTAGTGTGGTGTTCTTCCTCCAAATTATGCACCATCCCTCTCTCAATTCCATGTTTACCCCATTCAAGCAGTGTTTTCTGAGTGAAAACTTCATAATCTCTCTTCCTCTTCCCCATTTGCCCATTTTATCTCTTTTCTTCATTTGCCAAGTTTCCTAAAATTGTTAGACACAACGAGTTTCAAAAAGTATCAACAATTAATCCACCCACAGATAGATCCACTATGGAAAAAAAGGTCCCGTAGCTAAAATACTGTAATCTGTCCTTAAATGAGGACCTATGAAATTTCAGGTTCTGGATACCATTGTTTCAATGTCTGGTTTGGGATATAGTCTGGAAAGTCATGAGTCACATGTACACCTTTAAAATTTTTGAGCTGCCTTTGTGACACAAACTTGAATGAAGTCAACTATATTTAAAGTGGGTTACATGTAAAGTATGTAATTGTTCATGATTCAAACTTACATCTACAAACTATGACATCATGTTCTAATGCATAGGTTTTCCAATGACAGAATACAATTGGTTCTATATTTTCAGGAATCTAGTTATAAATTAAAAATATAGGTCTTTCTACAACATCTTTCCCTAAATTCCAGAGGAAAGACAGGGCTACAGCAAATAAAAGTTTTTTTTTATCAGAATTAGAAGATGAATAAGAAGAGGATATCACAATATGTTGAAGTGTCAGTTCTCCTTCAAATTAATCTATAAATGTTATAATTTCAATAAAACCTCAACAGTTACTTTTGTTGAACAATAGATTTATTCAAAAATTATGATCAAAGACATAAGACTCCAAAAGAGACTACTCTAAAGACAAAGAGGCAGGCATTGATTAATTAAATATCTAATATTAATTAATTGGACTTATTGTTAAAGAGATAAAACAATGAAACACAATAAGAAATAGAAATGAACATGTCTGGGAACTTGGTTGTACTGCAAGGTACAACTAAGGAGAAAGGATGATCTATTCAATCAATTACACTAAGATAATTGACTTCCCATAAATTTCATACAGGTTAAAGTATTAAATGTGAAAAATATCAAAACTATTCTTTTTAAAAGGTAACATAACTTTATGACTTTAGAATTGTGAAAAATTTTCCTAAATGAACATAAAATGATCACAATACAAAGATAAATGTAACTATATTAATATACATACTGTTAAAAAGATTTGAAAAGCAGAAACTACAAAGCAAATTTGTAAATTCAACAGCATCAAGATATATAATATCTATGTGACAAAAATATCGCATGAGTATCACATAATAAGAGATATGTGCAAAGCGTATAAAATACAAAATACAATCTGGAATATACAAAGAAAAGATAAATCAGTAACTAAAGAGTAGGAAAAAAACATGACCAGGAGAGGGAAGTTAAATCATGGTCTATCTTCCCTCAAATGACTTAATATCCCAACTAAGCAAGAAAATGAAAGCAAAGAGAGATTTATCTTACACTAGTTAGTAGTCACCTCCAGCAAAAGCTTTTAATTATATAACAGGGCAAAAAATACAATAAACCCTTGGTCTCTTAATGGTTACTACTTACAAGAGTGAAATAATCTCCCCAGAGAAGTCATTCAGCTTATTAAAAAAAGGAAAAGAAGAAAATAAGTAGAATCTGTGGTACCAATTAGGTTATAATATCATAATTTTTAAATGAAAACAAAAACATATCTATGTTTAATAAAATAGAAAAATAAAAAGAAATATGGCAAAAATTAGTATCAGAAAGTTAAATTACATCGAAACACATTGGATGAAATTACTTTTATTGAAAAAATGTAAAATAAAATGAAAACATGATGAGAAAAATTCATAAAATAGAATTTTTGGAAACAAACCATGTTATAATGAAGAAAAAATGTAAAATAGTACAGTATATTAAAAAATTTTCCATATATCTCAGTATATAGTAAGAGACATATATCATAGTATATCTAAACACTATAAATATCTTAGTAAAAAATAATTAATTTTAAGTAAAAACAGTTAATTGTTGCAGATTTGATCTCTGTCTTTCATTGTGAAAAGATTTAAGATATAAAATGAAGTAATAAGTGCTCCTTCCTTTTCTGATCAACAATATTCTCCCAAGGGAGACCTCTCACCATTTCATACACTAATTAATTGTAAGAGATATATATAAATGACTCTAATGACATGAAAATTAGCATTTAAAAAGATGCATGGAAGTATAGTTAACATTATAAGGACTTATACAATAAATAAATCAATCTAATACTGGCAAGATGAAAGGCGGTAGAGGGAAGGGGAAAACAAGAATTGAGATTTGTTGTCCACAGGTACCAGTTCCCCGCAATGAATATAATCATTATGTACTACAAACATGTACTAATAAAAATTAAAAGTTCATAAAAATTAGGATATCTGCAGGTAAACAGAAAGAGAACAGCAATCTTGGAGGGACAGTTATAAGTCATGAAACATGAGTGAGAGAAAACATGTTGACAAATGTTAGAGCTAAGAGTCATTCAGTAATAGTCCATATTCAGTGCCCTTAATTTGGAATTTTGACGAACAGTCCCATTGAGGAACTAACTTATACATTCATTTGGATAACTAGAGCTAAACTAGGTACAATACACTGAATCAAAAACAACTATTGACTTGATGATCACATTATTGTGGAAGTTAGAATCTATGTTAAAGCATTTTGAGAACCACAGAACCCCAAATTACAGAGAAAAAGCCCTGAATAGCTATCTACACACATATTTCACTATTCCAAAAGAGATTCACATTAAAATCCCAAAAACTTCAGGATTACTTTTGGTTACTTTTAAAAGTTTGGTATTATTGTCTTAATTATGATTATTACTATTATTGTTATCACTAGCATCTTCCCCTTTTAGAGGGACAAGGATCTCGAAATTTTCTAAGAATATTTTAAAACTATGAGGTAGAAAACAAATATTGAGGGCCAGTTTCTCCATCTTATTTTTTATTTTATTTTTATAGTACATTTTAGATGTACATAGTGATAATATTCATCATAGGGGATTTGTACCTATACATGATATATCTTGTTGCTTCTTTTATTCCCATTGCCCTCCCCTCCCTTCACTCCCTCCTCCCTCCTTATTTTCAAAAGCTTTGTTTCCATTTTTTCCTTCCATTTCTTATTTCTCTTGTCCCTCTGTTCCTTTCCCCCTCCCACTCCCTTGTTCCCTTTCCCATTTGTACATTTTCTTCCCTTTCTCAATATAATACATTTTAGTCTTTATTTACACTTTCAGTTTCTCACACCAGAGAAACAGTGCAGTTTTTAAACGTGTGCCCAATTTATTTCTCTTAAAAGTACGGTCTCAAGATGCATCCATTTACCTAGAAATATCTCAAGCTTATCGTTCTTTATGGCAGAGTAGTACTTCATTGTATAAAAAAAAAAAACCACATTTTCTTTATCCATTCCCCAGTTGACGGCCATTTGGGCTATTTCCAAGATTTAGCTATTACCAATTGTGCTGCCATAAACATGGGTGTACATGTATCGCTGCAGTATGATGCCTTTAGCTCTTTTGGGAAGATACCAAGAAAGGGAATAGCTGGGTCAAATGGAACCTCTAGTCCTAGTTCCCTGAGGAATCTCCACACTGATTTCCATAGTGGATGCACCAGTCAACAAAGGGGCCAAACAACCTCACTAGAAGAAAGATAGCCTCTTTAATAAATGGTGCTGGAAAAACTGGCTCTCCACATGCCGAAGGTTAAAACTAGACCCATATCTTTCCCCATTCACTAAGATAAATCAAAGTGGATCAAAGATCTAAATATTAAAACAGAAACAATAAATGTGTTGGAAGATAGAATAGTTAGAACTCTTGAAGACATAGGTGTAGGCAAGGACTTTATGAACAAATCCCCAGTTGCCCAGGAAATATCACAAAAGATCAACAACTGGGAATCTAATCTTATTAAAAAGCTTTTGCACAGCAAAAGAAACCACTAACAGAGCAAAGAGACAACCCACAGAGTGGGAAAAAAATTTTGCCAGCTATTCCTCTGACAAAGGACTAACATCTCGAATGTATAAAGAACTCAAAAATATCAGACCCTCAAATTTAAAGACCCGATCCAAAAGTGGGCAACTGAAATGAATAGACACTTCTTAGATGAAGAAGTAGAAACATATGAAAATAAACATATGAAAAAATGTTCAACATCACTGGTTATCTGAGAGATGCACATTAAAACAACCCTGAGATTTCACCTCACTCCACAAAGAATGGCTATGATCAAATCAGCCAATAACAAATGCTGGAGGGGCTGTGGAGAAAAAGGAACCCTTCTCCACTGTTAGTGGAAGTGTAGACTGGTCCATCTTATAAATGTTCAAATTTTATCTTTGAACATAGTATAGATAAAATAGTTCTATCCTAATAACAATTTCTTTATAGTAAGAAGAGGTATTAGTTGATTGCTAAATAATTTCATATCTGGTAGATTTATATGTAAAGAAGATACACTAAAACCTCATACATTATTATTGCAATTAGAATAAACACATGTAATTTTCCTAACAACACCTGTTGATAATCTCAAATTCTTGATAACTGTGTCAAATGTGTTTTAACTGCTTTCTAAGTAATAACTCAATTGATGCTCATAACAGCTATATGAGGTAGGTACTAACTTACGTAAGGTTACTGTAAGAGGATTGAGGTACATAAAGACTGAATAACAGACTGAGTTATGTAGTAGCTTTTGTATTAGAATACTCATAGTCTAGCTCCAGGGACGACACTCTTGTAATGCCTTTTTGCTACCATATTGCAATTGGAGTAGTAAATTTATAAATATATGCACATATATATAAAGACATAAATGCATACACATATGTGTGTTTGCATGTTTATATGTTTGCACGTATACATATATATGATATAAATAGGTTATCTACAAATCTACATTAATTTAACCTACTAAAATAACTTGGCAGTGCATGGAAAATAGTCATAGATAGTATATAGTTTTTTGCTGCGATTAATATAAAAGTTAAATAATTTCAAAATTCTTTGAGTGACAGATTGGATTATGGCTCAGCAAATACCCGTTCTTAGCTCTTTTTCATCCACAGTAACATATACTTGCCTGACACACTGAGTCTGGGTTTAGTAATATGAATTAGCTGCATGGAATGCTAGGAGAGGTCGTTCACTATAGGAAAAGGACAGCTTGGGTAGACATCAGTCCAAGGAGAATGAGTAGAGAAAACTCTTCATGGTTCTTATATCTCTGTATTTCTTCTCAATGAGGTCACTGACGGCTTTGTTCTGGAATATCATTGCCTAGATGTTTATAGAGAAAACAGCCCTAGAAGTCAGAAATTTCATTTCCCTTTTAGTCAGAGGGCAGATTCTTGGCCAGAAAAATGAATATATCCATGTGTGGCAATGGTTGGACAGATTTTAAAGTACGGGAATTCTTGAAGTTTAGGGTTTCTCAACTATAACCCATTCCCACTGACTGCACAGAATCCATCTAGACCTGTCTCCAGATAACCTCCGTAGAGTTTAAGGCACAAGAGAAACTGAAGAAAACATGACTCTCATGCTGTCTGTCCTGGTGTTAACATTAAAAGGTAAAAGACAATAGTAACAGCAGTAATGACAAGTACTTTGTTACCTGCCAAGAAGTCTCATGTCTTCCACCAGCATCTATAAAACTCTGGCAAATGACTTACTAGCTTACAAACAGAGTGAAATACCTTGATGTTTATTGACAAAGATGAAAAGTCACATAGAGTAGACTTGACTCTAACCCATTACTTGGAGTTAAGCTCAGCCCACTTGCAGCCTGAGGCAGTACCCAGTGAGCCTACTGAGATCAGCCAATCCAATATTTATTCAAAGTGTCTAAGATCGGTATAGTTAGGGTTTTAAGCCACTGAGTTTGGGGTAATCATTTATGCAGAACTTTTGCTTTATTGGCTTACTGATAATGATATATTATGCCACTTGTTATGGTAAAATTAGGCATAAAGTACAGAAATGGGAAAAAAAGAAAGGACCATGTAAAGATGGAAAGTATATTCTCTGATGATGAAACTTGTGGATATTAAGACAGTTACAAGATATTTTTTTTGTCATCTAGTTAACATATACAAAAGCAAATCCTGCTCATTGTTCACAAAGATTAGAAATTATTTTTATATTCTTTGTTATTTTTACATGAAATAAAAACATCTACATGTGGAGATAAAGATAACTAAGTTGAAACTTCAAACTCTATTTCTCAAACTCATATAAACCTTAAACATGGAATAACTATAAAAAATGTTCATACTAAGTTTAATATACTAAGTCTTAGGGAAAAGGAGGTACTTTAATTTGACAAGAGTACAAATGGTGAAGGAAAATCTCTAGAACAGAATGTCTACTTCATTAAACAGGATGTTTTCTACATGACATTCAGTCGAAATAGGCATGCTTATAATTGAAAAGAGTTCTTGGCCCCTTTTGGTTTAGGTACCCATGATCACAAGACACAAATATGTTATATTTCAATATTTGAGCATAATGTTAAATAATTAGATAGGAAAAATGACGCTGTTAAGGTAACTTACTTGAGCTATCTAGTGTTTGGTGCAAATATTTTTAGCTAATTGGACAATTTTGTTACCTTCAGTGACTTTGCCAATTGATAACAGAAATGTTATGTGAACATCATCTGGGCAAAATAAGAAATGGGAGCTATTATTCTTCTTAACTACATCTTTTATGTGGATCTTCCTACTAAAATTAATGCATCGTGTGCAGTCCTCTGTAAGCTCTTTTCTCTTAGGACTTCTGAACTCAATTTTACATCTGCTATGGCTACACATACACATTACGAATGAAGGAGCTGCTTATTCTTCAGTTCTTTGACAATTTAAAGAATTTGAATAATGGTTGTCATTTCAAGACATTAGAAAACAGTACGTATTTCTGCTTATTGATGACATGGTGCTCATAAGTGAAGTCGTAAATATAGTGTCAATTGAGAGTAATTTCTAGACAATGGCTTAGTCTAACTAAGATATATGAAGGCTGAAGTAGTAATGTATCCATGGAGTAGTTCTGGAACACTTGCAGAGCCTCGTAATACAGGATGCTTTTAAAAGAATGAATATGGACCTCATCTAGTAACTTGACCTCATTTTAATAGTTGAAGGAAGGGAGGCTGGAGCCTATGATTGGATTACTCAAAGTTACATAAATTGATTAAGCGCTTGGGAACTCAGCTTCCTTTTTCTGGTCATCAGCCCTCTCTCAATCAATCTGGTATCCTCTCTACATTGTACTAATAATTCCCAAGGACACGCAGATAAACAGGATATTGACCCTGCCCTTATGGAACTCAAGATCTAAAAGAATGATGGGTATGTAAACATTTAAAGCAAAATCAGAGGGTTACTTACTACAAAGGTGAGTCACCAAAAGTAAATATTTTGCCCTAGAGGTGTACTTAATGGGACATGTACTATAGCTCCCATTCCATAGAAAATAACATTACAATAGTGTAGGGAGGGTTGGGGAAAGTTGTTGAAGTAGTTCTCACCTTCAAAGGTTTAGACTTCAGTTAAAAACCAAAACAGAAATGAAAAAAAAGGTACAATCAATTAACAGGCAACTGAAACAGAAAATGTTTAGATTGTTAACATGTCTTGTTCTTTCTCTCTACCTCTTCTCCCTGTGTCTTTCTCTCTTTCTCTTTCTCAGCATATGTGTTTATTATATCAGAATAAACAGAAAATTATTAGATTCCATATTCTATATTTGTTTAAATTTTCATATGGAATATGAGAAAAATATATATATGATTCTGTTTCTCTGGAGAACACTGATTAATGCATTTAATATATTCTTGGCTATATAAATGCCAGTACTTAGGGATCGTCTCAACATGTGTTTTTACTTATTAAACAAACTTTTGATATCAATTGAATGATGCTAAATAACTAATAAGTATTTACTGGTGTGTAAGTCTAAAAATTTACCCACTAGTGATGTTATGTGACCTGAGTGCTGTAGTTTGGATCTGGGAAATCGCCCTGAGGCCCATATGCTAAAAGCTTTTCCTCTGGCCTGTGGTACTGTTAAAAGGTGATGGACATTTTTTCATATATTTGTTGGCCATTTATATTTCTTCCACTGTGAAGTATCTGTTCATTTCTCTGGCCCATTTCTTGAGTTTAGGTAGTTTTTTTTTTTTAGTTCTTTGTATATTCTAGATATTAGTCTTCTGTCTGAGGAGAAGCTAGCAAAGATATTTTCCCATTCTGTGTGCTTTCACTTCACCCTACTAATTGACTCTTTTGCTGTACAGAAACTCTTTAGTCTAATGTAGTACCATTTGTTGATTCTTGTTATTTCCTGCGTAGTTGAGGTTCTGTTTAGAAAGTCCTTTCCTACTCCTATGTCTTAAGTGTTTTACCTATTTTGTCTTCCAGAAGGTTTAATGTTTCTGTCTTAATGTTTAGATCTTTGATCCTTGGCTATAGAGAAATGCAAATTAAAACAACTCTGTGATTCCACCTTATCCCAGAAAGAATGGCAATCATTAGAATTTCAAACAATAACAAATGCTGGCTGTGGTGAAAAGGGAACCCTCCTATACTGTTGGTGGGATTGCAAACTAGTACAACCATTATGGAAACAGTATGAAGATTTCTCAAAAGCCTTAAAGTAGAAATCCCATATGACCCACCCATTCCCCTACTAGGTATCTTCCCTGAAGAGCTAAGGACATTTTACTACAGAGATACTTGCACAACAATTTTTATAGCAGCACAATTTGTAATAGCTAAATTCTGGAAGCAACCTGTATACCCATCAACAGATAGCTGGATAAATAAAGTGTGGTATTTATACATAATGGAATACTGTTCAGCTATGAAGAATGACAAACTAGAATCATTTATAGGAAAATGGATGGGCCTGGAAAATACAATGTTGAGTGAAATAAACCAGACTTGCAAGCTTGAATACCGTAGGGTATCCCTCATTTGAAGGAGGCAAAATACAAACAAAAGAAAAGGGTAAACAACAGATACAAAAAGGCAAAGTGTTAGATACAAGCTAACAGGCAAAGGGTTCAAGGGAACAAGAAGAGGGTAAAGGGGGAGGGGAATGGGAATCCAGAGGAATAATGATATCTTAAAAATGAGAACCTAATAACCGAAACTTAAAACAGTGACACATACACTAGGTACTACAGTAACTTCTTGTAGCTGTGACTTAATGCTGCATCTATGTGGTTGTTTACATTGCTCACTGTCAGAAGCAAAAGGCACAATGTATTGTGGTCTGTAAGCTTGTGTAATGGCCTGTAAGTTTGTGTAATTTTGGATAAATTTTAATAATAATCTATTTTTAAAAAAAGGTGGTGGGGCCTAGCACAAAAAGGAAGTTAGGTCACAGAGGGTGTTCTCTTGAAGGGACTATTGAGACTCCAAACCTTTCTTCTCTCTCTCTCTCTCTCTCTCTCTCTCTCTCTCTCTCTCTCTCTCTCTGTCTCTCTCTCTCTCTCTCCCGCTCTCCTTCCTGGCCATCATGAGATGAGCAGCTTTGCTTTATCACATGTTCATTGCCATTGACATGATGTACTGCCCCCCAAACCAACAGGGGCAAGTGACCACAGACTGAAAGCGACAGTCAAAATGAAACTTTCCCTTTTTAAAGTTATGTCACAGTAATGAAAGGCTGATTAACATAATAATAAGATTTCTCTTAGTCTTGCACTGATGGTATATATAAACAGACCTGCTGCTAATGTAATCTGTTGAAGGAACAATATATTTCCGAAACTCACACACAGATCTAGAAAAGAGAGCATGTGCATTTTTATCATTTAAATAGAGACACTATTTGTTACTGAGATATGGTAAGGTTTAGACTATGTAAATCCCTCATCACAAGACAGCTCTTTAAGGTGTGTTCCTCAGCTGAGCGGAAACCCTTATTTTTAAGGATGTAACTGTCCTAATGATTTATAGAGCAATGTTAGAAAAAGTAAGAACAATTGCAATTGTGAAGAAAGAGGCACTGACTTGTGAGAGTAGGATGAATCAAGTAGACCCACAGCTTAATATAAAATGTTATTCTTTAGATATATAGGTTTGTTGGTAAAAATACCACAATTGCACGCCCATTGTAGTTTATTTCTAAACTGAATTATAGTACTTCTTTAGATTTTAAAGTAGATTAGTTATAATCTTAAAAAGGCATCTATATAATTTTTACTAGTGCATATTTGTTATACAGAATAGTGGAATTCATTTTTGTACATTTGTATATGCATATAACACACTTTGATAATAAATATAATTTTCTAGATATTCCCACATATGTGTATTTGACCTATGCAATTCATATTCTTGCTGGTACTGTAAATGATACTTTGTTTTACCATATGACCTAGTGATGCCATTGTTATATGGGAATTAGACTGATTATTATAGGTCCATTTTCTATTCATTAGCTATCATTTTTATATTTTTATAATTGTTCACTTCAATTATAACTTTTAGCCAACTCTCTAAACATGTGACATAATGTAGTCTCTTCCTTTCCAGGAGTTGAAATTATTATCACATAATTTACCTTAAGGTATTGTCCAGAATTTCCAAAACAATGTTAAAAACAGAACAGGCATTTTTAGACTGTTCCTTAACATTAAATCTCTAAGGCTTTACTGCTTAAATAATGTCTATTACATTTTGTCTGTATATTTCAATCCAAATTTATTGAGCCTTTTTATACTGAATGGAATTTGGATTTTATCAAATTATTTTTATGGTCAATTTATATGAGCATAAGTTTGTTCCCTTATTTTACCTATACTACACTATGTTAATAATTTGCACAGTGATAAACTGTTAAACTCTGCAGTAAAACCTACATAGTTATTGCTTATTATGGTCTAATAAAATAATTAAATTTTTTACATTTAATTTATTACAATAAATATTTTATTGAAGTTGTTATTTTTGGAGGCATCACTTTTTTCTATATAAACACAAATGGTAATGAACCACCCAACCATACCACTGGCATATATAACAAAACTTTTTGCTTTTCTTCCACTCATTTACCCACTGATTCCAGGTCTATGGTTCAACTCTGATGTCTTCACCACCCTGGAACCCAAGCTGAGAAAGCAGCTTTACAATCACCTCATTAGACATACATAAGCAAAATATCTGGTGAAATTCACACATAACTTTTCATCTTTCTCTGGGAAGTATTATAGAAAATCATAATTACCAACATGTTATTGATCAAACTGGTTGCAGGGCCAAGACTGACATTAATGAGTTGAGGAATTATATATTTCCCATAGGGAGATACTACATCATATGACATCAGGCACGAAAAACAGCACTGTATTCTACAAAAAAGACACCGTTTACAGTATGAGGGCTGAAACAAGAAGGCAAATTCCATGTCAGCTGGGAACAAATGCTTCAGGTGACTTAAATTTTGGTTGCCCTATGCATGTCTATAAAGTGTAGCACAAGTATTGTTTTTAGGGTTATGCATAAATTTTAGCAAGTAGGCAAATTTGAAAATATAGGATTCACAAATAGAGTGGATGGACTATATGTATATATTGAACTCTGATTCTATTTTGGTTATATTTTAGAATTGTGTATATTCTCTTTTAAAGTTTTATTTTACCATTTGCATATTTTATCATAATTATTTAGATTTACTTTTATCTTTGGTTTTCTGTTCTGTTTTGTTTTTGTTTTTGGTGCCAGGGATCGAACTCAGGGCCTTGAGCTTGCTAGGCAAGCACTCTAACCACTGAACTAAATCTCCAGCGATTTACTTTTATCTTTAACCGATTTTCCTATTCCCTGCTAATCGTTACTTGTTTGTTTTGTACATCACTTTGCCCACAGGATATGTTGCCAAATATTTGTGTATATGGATACTATTCTTTCTGAGCCCTTTATTTCTGAGACTGTTTTGCTCTTGCTGTCCACCATAAATAACAATTTGGAGACATACCAAGTTTGTGAGTCACGAAATTGTTTTCTCATGTCTATTGTTCTAAAGAAGCTTGAAGCCAGTTTATTTCTGTTCTTTTCTGAGAAAATATGTTTTCCTATTTAAATTTAAAGGATGTTTTTCCTTAGCTGAAAATTCAAGAGGCTCCTTGGTTTACTTTTTTTATTTTAGTATGTTTTATTGGTATTTACACTTATCCTTCAATACGCAGACTAGAATGTTGAGATTTTTGACCAGATTTTAAGTGCATTTTTTATCGTTGTTTCTGTGCCATTTAGTTGGCTTATTTTAAAGGAATATTTGTTTCACAATTTTGATATAACTTTCTGTCTTCTATGGGAAGTATTTCAAACATTCTCATGTCTTTGTGATTTTCTTAAAATGGGTGTTCCAGTTTGTTCCCAATATAACTGCTTAGTTCCATTGATATTTTTAATTCAGAATTAATTCTTTCAAGCTTGTCCTTGTTTTATATAAACAGCCTACATTACTTTCTACCTACTTCTCAATTCCATTTTAACTCATTCTTTTTATTTTCACTTTATTTTGATTTGTGTAAGATTTATATAAAATTGAAATAATCTATATTGTTCTTGAAAATTATTAAATATACCAGATAGTTTTACTGCCATATCTCTGCTTCTTGTTGAAATTCTTTCAGAATAATTTTCTTCTGAATTGTGACATATATGAACTTCTTTTAAGCTGAAAAATCACGTTGCATACATTAGAAAGAATTTTCTTTATTTATGAATGCAAGTCTTCTATGGGCTTCTCAGAGTTTGTAGGTTAAAAAAAAAAAATGGGGCCCAAGGAAGGGGGGATACTAGTCACTGAGCCCAGGCTATCACTCATAGAAGGCAAGCAAGTGTTCTACTACTGTGCTACATTCCCAGTCCTTTTATTTTGTATTTTGAGACAGTGTCTCCCTAATTTGTCCAGATGGCCTTGGAAAGCTGATCCTCCAGCCTCACCCTCCAGAGCAGATGGAATTATAGGCATGTATCATCGCTCCCAGTATGAGGGTAAAACTTTATTTTTCCCTGAAATACAAGTGGTGATTCCATCCTAATTTTAGAAAGAAAAGAGGAAAATATTGGATTGAGGTATTTGTTTCTATATTTTATGCTATTGTTCATGAGATTTGGGAATACGTTTCTTCCTGGAATTCTGATTGCATTTATGGTCAAAATCACCACATGGAGTAGGAGAAAAAAAGAGGGCAGATCCAAAAACCAATAATGATCCTTGTTTGTTGGACCAGGAAGGCTGAGGGAACAATAGTGAATAACTGATTTTCTTCTATCTTTTCTGCTGGACCTAAATTTTTTTCCACAAAACACATGGACCAATTACTTTTAGAAAACCTTTTTATTTATCCTAGAATACATAACAATCTATCAATGAATAAGATGTACTAAAAATAGCATCGTTGGATTTGCCTTGTTTCCCCTAATGCTTTGGCTGTTACCATTATAGGGAGCCAGGCTATCATAGTCAGGTTTCTCCAGAAACTACATAGATCTTTTGGGGAAAAATATCCACATGTTGTAACAGAAAAGTAATAATTAGTCTTCAATTTGTAACAGAAATAGTAGCATTCTTATCCACTTCAATTTCTAATAATGCCATGTTTTGGGGAAATATAGACCGCAATATAGGATAAGATCTTACCAAAAAAAAAATTATAAAAAGCTAGAGACATTAAGAAGCTTTTCCATGCCATACTACAAATGCTGCCTATTTTCCTGGCAGATTATCTTCCCTATGAGCCAGAGAAGAGCACATTAAAAAAGTCACTGTTGCCGGGCAAGGTGGCACATGCCTGTAATCCCAGCACTCGGGAGGCTGAGGCAGGAGGATTGCCATGAGTTTGAGGCCAGCCTGGGCTACATAGTGAGTTCAAGGCCAGCCTGAACTGCATAGTGAGACCCTCTCTCAAAAAAAAAAGTAGCTACTGCCTCTTCACCATCTCCAGCATTATCATTTACATGACAAATGAATGTTACAGTCGACAAAGAATTGGGGCTCTCATTTTAGTTGCCTTCTATTTCACTTAAGAGAAATTCCTACCAGATTTTGACACTAATTAGCTGCTCATCTTGGTTCTTGATGTTTTTATGTATTTGTTTCTCTTTCTTTTATGGGTCTCAATAGCTCTTTCAATTATAATTTAGAATAGATTAAATTGATAGCATATTATTTAAATTTTAACTTATTCTTTCTGCTTTATGTTTCCATGTAAAGGAAGGAATTTCCATTCTGGTATTCAGTAGTGTGATAATGTGGGAAGTAGACTTCAATTATATCTCTGTCCTCTCTCCACCCTCTTTCTTGGGACAGGGACAATGGGGTATGTGGAAGAAGTTACTTATCCAATAGGCAAGTCGTTGACTTGAAATTGAGCCTGCCCAGGTTACATTCTTCTTCTGTGGCCTCCTTATGTATCTGGGCCTGTAAACTGCATTCTCTGGCCTCCTCCTTACTATTTAGTAAGTTTAACAGATAAACTCTTCCTTGAAATAGAGTGGCTTGGATTCGGGGGATCTATCTCAATTTAGTGGTGATCTACTATTAAAACCAATGGTTATTTATTCAAGGCTATTTTGTTGTTTAATCTTCCTGGAGTCGTCCAATTTGTTGTGGATGCAAATCTAAGCAATACTTCAATAAAGATATTAATAAATCATAAAACTGTGACCGTGGTTGTGTGTGTGTGTGTGTGTGTGTGTGAATTAATTTAAAACTTAAGAGGGAAGAGAAAATTTCCATGTATAGGTCTTCTAAATGCCACATGTTGATACACGATCAAAGAACTTAGAGAAGGAGAAGAAGACTGGCATAGAGGGTAATTAATCAGTATGAGCAAAGGTCCAAGCTTTCTAGGAGAGTTAAGCACAGGGTTTAAACTGTGAAGCATCAATAATTTTATACTTTACCTTCAGGAACAATCAACCTGAAGGGAGACTGTCAAAACTTAAAGACAAATTTCATTTAGTAGATAAAAATAATAAGACTCCATGGAAGTTGGATAGAGCAGCTGCTAGATGTCTGAAAAAAAAACCCAAAATTATAAGACTAAGGGAAATATTAGAAGATGACACTAAAAGCATTAAAATTTTGTTGATCAAAATCACACCACAAAATTTTACAAATCTAAGAAAGCAATTTAATGTCCAGGTAAATCAGGCATATAGAACCTCAAACAGCCAGGAACGGAAAAAAAAAAGAAAAAAAAAAAAACTCTCCACAGCACATTACAGTAAAAATCTGAAACATTCAGCACAAAAGGAACACAAAAAGCCGTTAGAGAAACTATATCAAGTAACCTATAAAGGCAAGTCTATCAGAAAAACAGCAGTTTTCTCACACAGAACTTAAAGGCCAAGAGAGCCTGGGGAAAAGGTTTTGAAGCCACATAACCAACACACACTACTGTATCGTATAAAATTATTCTTTGAAACTGATGGAGAAATGAAAATATTCTACTGCCAAATAACCTAAAAAATTCATGAAAGTATGACAACCAAACTAGAATTATAGTAAGTACTTAAAACATCCTAGACAGAGACAATGAGGTCAACATCACCAGAGAGCCCAAAGGAAAGAATGAATTTAACTGGGAGAGCAGTTAAACAAGTGGAAAACATGAAGGAATCAGTACTGGGAAAAGGATACAATTAAAGGATGCAGTGAATACCTTAGAATGATAATACTCAACGTCAGTGTTCTTAACTGCTCAATCAAAAGACACACACTCGCAAATTGGACTAAAAACAAAACAAAAACAAAACTCAATCATATGTGGTCATCAAGAGATACTTCATCTACAAAATAAAATAAAATAAAGGTGAAAGGATGGAAAATATACTGCATGCAACCAGAGCACGGAAGCAAGCAGCAGTAGTGATCTTATTTTCCAACAAGTGGACTTCAAGCCAAAACTGAGCAGAAGAGAAAATAAGTTTACTATGTACCAGTGAAGTGAACAAGTCAACAAGAAGAGGTAGTAATTTAGACAGATATATGCACCAAATGTGTATATATATATATATATATATATGCATGCATGCCAATACAATCATAGCAGAGGACTTCCATATCACACTCTCATAATTAAAGAGGTCAAACACATACACACAAAATCAAGAAATAAATAAATATCGGAGTTGAACCACACATCAAATAAATGGAATTAACAACTATCTACTGAGTGTTTCCTCTAACGACAACAGAATACACATTTCTATCCACAGCACATGAAACTATCTCCAAAATACACCATATGTTAAGGCATAAACTACCCCAGAATATGTAAAAGGAATTGAAATAATTGCTTCTATAATATCAGCACATAGAAAAATGAAACCAAAAATCAACAGACAAAGAAACCATAGAAATTATGCAAATACATGAAGACTAGAGAATAATAATTTTGGATAATGCATGAGTCACAGAAGAAATCAGGGAAAAAATTTTAAAAGTTCCTAGAATCAAAGGACAGTGGAAGCATCAAATACCAAAACCACTGGGACACAATGAAAGCAGTTCTAAGAGGGAAGTTTGTAGCTCTTAATTAATGGTCAGATCAAAAAAATAGAGAAATCCTAAATAAATAAATAATGATGCATTTCCTGGTCCTAGAAAAATTAGATCAATCTAAACCCAAAACTTGTAAAATGAAAGAAACTGTGAAGATCAGAGCAGAAATTAATGAAATTGAGACCAATAAATCAATACAAAGGATCAATGAATCAAAAACTTAGGTCCATGAAAAAATAAACAAGATTCATTAAACCTAGCCAAATTTAACAAAGGAAGATAAAGAGTTCTATGAATGCTATAGAAATGAAAAAAGTGAAAACACAACAGATCCTACCAAAATCCAGAGGACTATAAAAAGCTGCTTCGGAATTTATATTCTCCAATAAATTGGAGAATATAGAAGAAATGGATAAATTCCTAAACACATTTGAATTAACAAAACTGAACTAAGAAGAGATGAAAAACTCCAAAAACACCAAGAACAACAGACAATAAAATAGAAGCAGTAATAAAAAAACCTACCACCTAAGAAATGCAAAGAACTCAGTGAATTCACCACTGAATTTACCAGAAATAAGAAGGAGAATCTCTTTTATAGAAACAGAACACTGCCAAACTCATTCATGGTGTGAGCTGGGAATACATTCTTTTTCTTTCAATTTTTACTTTTTATTAGTTCATGTTTGCAGTAGGTAATGATTATATTCTTTGGACAGAGTTCACACATGTACATAATACATTTCAATTTTTTTCATCCCTTTCCCTCCCCTCCTTCTCCCATCCCTCTCTGTCTTGATACCCCTCCCATTCACAAAAAAATCTGTCTCCTTATTTCATCTATCTTTTATATTGTTCTTTATTTATATTTTGGCTACCTCAAATAAGTGAAACCATATGATATTTAAACTAGTGTATTTGGTTCATTTCACTTAAACATAGTCAGAAAGTACGTTCATTTTCCTACAAATGACTCAAGTTCATTCTTCTTTATGGTAGAACATTACTAACATCACATTTTCTTTATCCTTTCATCTATTGATGGGCTAATAGGCTGCCTCCAAGATTCAGCTATCATAAATTGTGTTGCCATAAATATAGGTATCCATGTATCACTGTAATATGTTGTCTTTAACTCTTTTAGGAAAATTCCTGGAAGGAGATTGGCTGGGTTGAACCAAATTTATATTTTTAGATTTTTTTTTTTTATATAGGCCCTCACTATGTAGTTCAGGCTGGAAGCCTTTAACGCATTGTGTAGCCCAGGCTGGCCTCAACCTTGCAGCAATCCTCCTGCTTCAGCCTCCTGAGTGCTGGGATTATAGGCATGCATTACCATGCCATGCTCTATTTTTAGGTTTCTGAAGAATGTTCTTACTGATTTCCATAGTGGTTGTACTAGTCTACTTTCCCACCAACAATAAATAAGGGTTCATTTTATCCAGAACCTTGCCAGCATTTTTTATCATTTGATTTCTTGATGAGTGACATTCTTTCTGGAGTGCAATGGAAACTAAGTGTTACTTTAATTTGTATTACTCTATAGGCCAGAGATGTTGAACATAATTTTCATGGCCATTTCTACTTCTTCTGAGAATTATCTATTAATTTCAGATTCCTATTTTTGAATGGGTTCTTTGAGATCTTTATAATTTGGAGATATTAGACCTCTATTAGAGATACAGTTAGTAAAATTTTTTTTCCATTCTGTAGGTTGTCTCTTTACTCCTTTTTTTCCTTTGCTGTGCACAAACTGTTTAATTTGATAAGATCTTATTTGTTAATTCTTCTTTTTTAACTTAACATGAAAAATTCATTTTGATTTTGGAAAAAAGTTAACTTTTCATACTAATAGAACAAGATTAAAGGTAAATTTCTTAAACATTATCCAGAAAATAATGAAATTTATAGTTATCTATTTCTGGTACTAATATACACAGAAGGCAACAATGATGCCTATTCCGCAGGTGCAGCTTCAGTGTTCTCCTGTTCAGGGGGAGGCTCACTGCCAGCTTCTTTGCCTTCTTTGCTTCTTTTAGATTTTTTGTGCATTCTTGATGTTATTTTTTTATATCATGATAGTCCATTCAGAAAGTCCTGGGCTATGCCTATGTCTTCAAAATTTTTACTTATGTCATCTTCCAGCAGAATAAGTGTTTTGTTTTAACTTTTAGCTCTTTTATTCATTTTGATTTTGTTAAGTATATGGTGAGATATACGGGTCTAGGCTCAATCTTCAGCATGAGGATACCAAACTATCACAGCACTATTTATTGAGGAGGTTGTGTTTCCTGCAATTTTTTTTTTTTTGGTCCATTTGGCAAAGATCAAATAGTTGAATGTGCCTGTGATTGTTTCCGTATCCTGTATTCTGTTCCACTGATCCATATGTCTGTTTTGTGTCAGTGCCACAGTTTTTAAACACCGCAGCTTTGTAATATACCTTGGAATGTGGTATTGTGATGCCTCCTGATTTACTCCTATTACCTAGGGTTGCTTTTGCTATTCTGGGCCTCTTCCGCCCCCATATACATTTTAGGATTGTTCTCTCCATTTCTGTAAAGAATACTGTTGGTATATTGATTAGGATTGTATTAAGTCTGTACATTATTTTTGGAATTATGGGTATTTTTACAATATTGGTTCTGCCCATCCAGGAACAGGGATAGCTTTGTATTTTCTGATGCCCTCTTCAATCTTCTTTTTCAGAGTACTGTAGTTTTCATTGTAGATCTTCCAATTTCTTCATTTGGTTAATAATTAAGTATTTAATTTTCCTTGATGCTTTTGTGAACGATATTGCTTTTCTAATTTCTTTTCGGTGAGTTCATTTTTGGTGTAGAGGAACGCTGTTGATTTTTATATATTGATTATGTACCCTGATAACATTCTAAATTTGGTTATAAATTCTTGGAGTCTCTTGGAGTAATTTTTGGGTCTTCTATGGAAAGGATCATGTCATCTACAAATAATAATTTGACTTCTTACTTTCCTACACATATCCCTTTTTTTTCCTCTGTCTGATTGCTCTGTATGATGTTTAAAATACTATATTGAACAGGGCTGGTGATACTAGAAATTCTTTTGTTCCTTATTTTGAAAGAAAGCTTTCAGTTTTTCAAGTTTAATGTGATATTGGCAGTAGGCTTGTCATAAATAGCTTTTATCAGATTGAGATAAGGTCCTTCTATACCTATTTATTTTTCATTTTTATTACTACATGTTCTCAGGACATAATGTTCATTTATATCCTTATTGGAAGTAGGTACATGCACATAACAAATCTTAATTTTGGGGGGGGGGCGTTGGGGATTGAACTCAGGGCCTTGTGCTCATGAGTTAAGCACTCTAACCACTGAGCTAATTTCCCAGCCCGAAATCTTAATTTTTAATGTCCTCTTCCTTTCCCTTCTGTTCCTATTCCTTCCATCTCTTGGTCCCATTCCCATCTGCAAAAGATTTACCTCATTTTTTTTCTCAATTTTTTTTCATTTCCTTCTCCTCACCGTCCCTACATCTGTTGACTCCCTTTTTATTTGAAAAAGACCTCACTACTTCCTATTGTCTATCTTTTATTTTGCACATTATGTATATTTTGGGTTTATCATAGAAAAACTGTACAATGTTTTAGCCTGTGTGTCTAATTTATTTCAATTAATATTATGATCTCTGGGTGCATTCACTTATCTACAAAAGACTCAAATTTATGCTTCATTATTGTAGAGTAGTACTGCATTGTGTATAAATGCTACATTTTCTTTATGCGCTCATCTATTGGTGGGCATATAGGCAACTTCGAAGATCTGGCTATTGAGACTTGTGTTGCCAAAAACATAAACATGGGCATGTATCACTGTAATTTGTCTTTAAAACATTGGGGAAGATGCCTAGAAAGGGAACAGCTGGACCAAATGGAATTTCCTTAGTATTTGGAGGAATTTCCACACTGATTTCCATAGCAGATATACTAGTTTATGTTTCCACCAATGATGTAGAAATATTCTCTTTTCCCCACAGTCTCAGCAGCATTTGTTATCATTTAATTTCTTGATGGCGGACATTTTATCTGGGGTAAGATGGAAGTTCACTGTTGCTTTAATTTACATCTCTCTCATGGCTACTGACCTTGAACAATTTTTCATGTTTTATTGGCTATTTCTATTTATTCTGAAAGATGTTTATCTATATAAAATGCCCGTTTTTTGGTCTTTTTTTTTCAAGGTCAATTTTTTAAACTTCATTTCACATTTTAGATATTAGTTCCCCATCTGAGGAGAAGCCAGAAAAAGAAATTTCTTGTTCAATAGTGTGTCTCTTCACTCTATCGTGTGTTTCCTTTGTTGTACACAAGTTTTTCATTTGATATAATCCCATTTGTTGACTCTTGAGAAAACGGGGCTCTGTAGAAAAACTCCTCTGGCCTTTCCACTGCAGAACGGCAGCTAACCCAGTCTCAGGACTTCATTCTGCCAGTTTGCAGGCACGCAGGCAGAGTCTGACATTGACCCAGTTCTTGGGTTAGGTACTCTTCCATCCCCCTCCCCGAGCATCATGATGGAATTGGCAGGCAGATTCACTGGCAAGTGAGGGTCCACTGAGTTGGTGGTACACGAGTGCATGCTCTCCAGTGGGTGTCCTCAGGGAACTGTAACTGATTTCATGCACTGGCTGGTGATTCTACATGAGATTCCAAACACGGGCATGGAACTCCTTGGCTTCTCACTCTCAGAGGTTCGCAGACTTCTCAGGAGTGCGTCCACCTGTTCAATTAGCAGTCCCTGCCACTCTGCCCAGGGTGTGGGTGGTGTTCCCTCATCCATGGTGAGTACCGGTAGCGTTTCTATAAGGGACTGCTACAGTTGCAATTTCTTTTTAGCTACTATACCAAATAGTCCATAAGACTATAGTTCCCCTTCTTATTTTAGTTACAGTTTGGTTGCAGGTCACACCCATGTTCTCTGCAGCTGGGAGCATGCTCTGATGACACACAAGGCAGAAACAGAGCCAACTCTGACTGCCTATGGCAACAGCTGGTGCTTGTTTTATTTATTTATTTAGTCTCTGTTTCATTGATTTTTGCTCTTATCTTTATAATTGCTTTCCTTGTACTAGCTTTGAATTTGGATTAATCTTGCTTTTCTAAAACCTTGAGTTGCATCATTACGCTATTTATTTTGCCATACTATTTTTCCAATGTGTCTGTTCATATCAATAAACCTCCCTTTTAAAACTGTTTTCATCGTGTCCCATAGATTCTGCTATGTGCTAATAGTGGCAGTGGTTTTCAAAGTAGTTGCTAATAATCTGGAATTCATCAATGTCCATTGTGATTTCAAATTTTTCACTTTTAATGTCACTGATTCAGGTCTTTTCTTTCCTTATATTTAGTAAGACTAGCTAAGTGTTTGTCTATTTTATTTTTTAAAAAAACTCACTTTTTTTTATTTTAAACCAAGAGCATGTAT
>PVJO010002601.1:0-102056 GCA_004026905.1 Hystrix cristata
AATCGATTCATGATAAATGTTCCACACCCTCCCTTCCTGGTTTCTTTATATGTTACTGTTAAAAAAATCAAATGTGGTAACAATCTTGTCCCACTGCCGTGTGGGTGGCATTTAGTAAATACTGAGGCTAAGCCTAGAGGATTTAAATATGACAATAAAAATTAAAATGTTCATCTTTTTCTTTCCCCCAAACTCACAAATCTTTGGATGTTTAACAGCACCAGTGCTTCTTTAACAGATAAAATATAAGCCTTCCACTTCCTCAGGATGCCTCTCAAGAAGCTTCCTTCCATCTGGCTTCTCTTAAAGTTTGTTTTTAAATTATAGAGTGATTGCCTTGCAAGCACAAGGGCCTGAGTTCGATCCCCAGCACCACAAAAAAAAAAAAAAAAAAAAAAAAAAAAAAAAAAATTATAGAGTGAATGCATGTTTAATGCACAGAATATTGCCCAGCATATAGTAAGGGCTATTGATATTACCTATTTTATTATTAATATATGATTCACTCAATGATACTGTTAATGTGTATTATTGTAATATTAGCCAATTCTACCATTATAATTATTCCTGCCGTTTATATTAATATTAACCATTGTAATGATTAACACTGAGATTTTCAACATCATTATTACCATTCATGCTTCCATGTCCACATCTACAGTAAAACTCAGAGGTATTTAGCTTTAGGTTGCAAAGTCAAGAAGAAACCATTCTCAGGTAAACAGCTGTAGGAAGGTAGCAGTTAATGACATAAACTTTGGAGTCAATAAAGTAGATCTGAATCTTGACTGTGCTGCGGGTGACTTTGCACAAGTGATGTAGCTCTTCACGTGCCAGTTTCCGCAACCGTAAAACTGGCATAATAATGATGGAATCTGAGGACTGTTGAGAGAATTCAATGACATAGTACCCATTCGGCCTTTGAAAGAGCATCTACTGCAACTGTTTAACAGATGGCAACACCTCGAGTCCCATCCTGAAGGTAAGAGGCTCTTCTTGCCTTGGTACACACAGAGCTAAAGAACTGGCTGTGGGACATTATGTCAACTTGCTTTGATGATTTTTTCATTTTTATATTGGTGAAAATCTCTGGGTACTTGCCAGGAAACCAGAGCAAAATTCTGAGATATGCAAGTATTATTAAAGGTAGTCGAGCCTAGGAGCACTGATGTCTCACACATAGTGGGTCCTCAACAAATGTTAACGTCATGAGTATATAAACTGATTACTGGATAAATGAATAAATAATTGCTGAAATAATACATACCATGACTTTCTTTGTTTTTGATACTCTGGAAATAAACATATTGCTTTGCACTTCCTGTGTTATACTTTTCTGAAAATACAGATTGAACAGGCCGTTTTCCCAAGCATCTGATGGAGTGGGAACTCTCCATGTGAACTAGCGAGAGTATGTGGAGTAATGGGAATCTTTTGGTTTGAAACTTTTTGAAGCGTTAATAAGCTTTCCCTTCAGGAAGGAAAATAAGTACTTGTCAATGTGGGTCAGATGAAGCATTTCATGAATAGTGTTTACAGAACATTTAGTAAGAATAAAAAGTAAAAGCCAGAACAGAATAGTTCTTACAATAGTTACCTGCTTACCACATGAAATATACATGACAAATTAGGCTGCAATGTAAGGAGCATGCATAAAGTATGTGAAAAACATTTGTAGTTCTCAACAGTTTTTTTTTCTTTTGAAATTGAGTCGGATAATTGAAAGTATTGGCCTCTTTGTTTTTAAAATATTGTGCTCAAAGAGAAGATTATGCTACAGACGTATTAAAATTGGACAACTAAACATGCACATAAAAAAGATGGATGAAGAATTTGAGATATAAAGAGGATGGGTGACTTGGCCAAGTTCATCCAGCTCATCAAGGGCAGAGCCAGAAAGAGAATGGGACAGACTCAAGAATTCCACCACTCTCTCTCTCCCAGGATCCAAAATCCTAATCATGAGCAGCTCAGTTTTTGAACTTAACCTCAGAAATAGTATGATTTGAAAAAGAAAAATCCAAATATTATTAGATAAGAGGAAGGAAATAAGGAAGAGGGAGAAAGGAGTGTTAGGTAAAGTAATGGGGGATGGATATGATCAAAATAGCTTTAATACATATGTATAAAAATATGACATTGAAAACCAGTACATTATAAATTAATTTGTGCTGATAAAAATATTTTTAAACTCCTGCTTGATACTGCCTAAAGTGTTTTCAGTAGGAAAGAAAGCCTTTATTAGAACAGAGATGAAAAGCATAACATGCAAATAAAACATGAAATAGAGCAGGGCGTGGTGACTCACACCTGTAATCCCAGCACTCAGGAGGCTGAGGCAAGAGGATTGCCATGAGTTCGAGGCTACCCTGGGCTACATGGTGAGTTCAAGGCCAGCCTGAACTACATAGCAAGACCCTGTCTCATCCCAAAAATCAAAACAAAATAACAACAACAAAAAAAGATTTTAAAAAACTAATACTGTAATCTCACCACTCTGGGAGCCTGAGGCAGGAGGATCATAAGTTTGAGCTTGGCCTTGGCAACTTAGCAAATTAGTAGGATGTTCTCTCAAAATAAACAAAAAAGGGCAAGGGATGTAGCCCATTGTGAATGCCCTGTGTTCAATTCCCAGTACCATACACAAAACAAAACAAAAACCTAATATATGGAAATCATCTGACATAATATCTAGCCCATAATAAATAATTCATACATGCTGGCTTTCTCATTATACATCTCTTGAATACATACCATAGACTCCTTTGGAGTAAATATGTTTAGAAGTTTCACTCACCAGTATTCAGCAAAGAATATAAATTTCATCAGTATTTTAGGCCTCTCAAATCAGCACATAACTTTTTATCCATAAAATCATGTTCCCCAAAGTAAAAACTCACACTTCTTTTTTTTTTTTTTGGTGCTGGGGATCGAACTCAGGACCTTGTGCTTGCCAGGCAAACATTCTAACCACTGAGCTAAATCCCCAGCCCAAAAAACTCACACTTCTTGAAGACATTTTCATATTGTTAGATATTTTTATCTATCTTGGTACTTTACTCAAACATAACTTCATTTAATGATCATAATTTTTAAAAAAGCAGTTACATACAAATAAATATCATTGCCATAGACTTTGCTCCGATAGGAAATTCAGTATAATGAGTTCCTATCAATAGTTTTTATGCAGTTGTGTTTGCCTGTCAAATGTATCCATATCTGGTATGATATTTATTCAAAGGTTTTTGTGTAGCAAATTCTCTACAAAGAGAAAACACGATGTAAATATTAATACTTCTTAGCTGGCGAGCATGGTGATGCACATCTATAATCCCAGCACTCAAGAGGCTGAGGCAGGAGAATTACCTTGAATTCAAGGCCAGCCTGGATTACACAGTGAGTTCAAGATCAGCCTGAAGCACATAGTGAGACCTTGTCTCAAAACACCAAAGAATAATAACAATAATATTAAAAAAATGAAATACTTCTTAGTAAAAGTTAGAGGACTCTTTCTAGGTGTCTGGACCAGCAACATTGTATCCTGTGAACTAGATAAAAATGCAAAATTTTAGACCCCACAAAGTGCTAATCAATTGGGAACTCAGGAATAGGGAATTGCAGTGTCTGTCTTAACAAGTCTCCAAGTGGTTCGGCTGCAACTCTAGGCTAGTAACTCTAGGCAATATGGCTGTATGCTTCCTAATCCCTGATAACTGTACCTGCAGATAGCAGAGAATTTAGAATCCTTGGTCCCTGCAATGTAACTACAGCAGAAGTTCCCTGCTCTACTGGGAAGTTACCAAAAGTTCATAAAGCGTAGAAGGGAGGGATTTGATAAAGCATCAAGTCTTACATCCTCAAGACCCACTTTACTTCCGAAGGGAAATTCCAACCTAGGTAATACAGCTAAAATCAGATTAAGGAACATGTGGTCCTTTCTACCAGGCCACCACTACAAAGCTAAACAATGTTCACCAGCATCAGTGGTAACAAAGAGGCCACCAGACAAGACTACTTGGAAGACCTTTCCATTGTGCCAATTCTCTTTGAAGAGAGAACTAGGATCACCTTAAAAGCTTAATTCATATTAACAGACTGAAATTCTAGGCTTTCTAAACTATCGAGTTGGGAACTGAGGGCCTCAGAGTTATTTCAAGGGATAATTAGTTGTAAACACAAGAAAAACTACATGTGAATGGTAAGTAATGAAAAAATCAGCATTCCTTCATCACTTGCCCCGTGCTAGGAATTTACATACGGTATTTTCTCACCCTGACTTCTCAACAGCCCTGTGTCCCACAGCTAGCAAATGATGAGGTGGAGAGCAACATGACTGAAGAATAAATTCTCACAACACTATTAGTTGGGTTCAGAAATGTACAAATGTCTGGGAAACTGAGTCTCTATACCAGACAGGAGTTTTTTGCTTCAGGGACTGAGGAACTACAGAAGATAAGATTCATTTTAGAGAAGAGAAGAACCAGGCACAATAAACTTGGCCAAGTAACAAAGTCTTAGTTGCCAAATTTTTTATGTTCTGCATTGCTGCTATTCAATCCACCACAGTTCAGCTGCCTGGACTCGTGCACGTGGCATATTGAGGAAGAGTGTTTTCCTGCAAAAAGTGGCAGCTCATTTTATTAAAGCCTGATAAAACACTAAACACAAGTAGTTATGCTTTAGGGTGTTTCTAACAGAAAGCAACACCGAAGGCAGACAGACGAGGTCATTTTGCTTGACTCCTCCTCCTTTCCTCCATTATATTGAACATACAAGGGCATTATATCCAGGCTCCATGGAAGCTGAAAACTACAAAATGAGAAGCAGAGGTCCTTCTTTCTCTCTTTCAGGGGCTTTTTATCTCTTCTTCTGTGCTGTGACTAAGTCGTACACCAAGTTTGAAGTCCAGGGTAATAGATCTAATAGATCAACCTTGGAATCTCACCTCCAACCTTTACTGTCTGTATGACCTACACAAACCATTTAAACACTTAAAGATCACATTTCTTCATTTTTAAAGTGGAATAATGGTACCTACTTCATAAGCAGTGATGTATTACCCTACAGGCAGACTAAAGATGTGCTCAGTGAACCAATAAAGCATCCAGAAAATATTTTCAGATCCCCAGCACTGCAAAACAATGTTTTTGAAAAAAGTGATATAAAATAGCATCAAAATAGTCATCAAAGTAGTGATGTTACAGCATTGTCATTATTACTTGAAACTGTCTTGGGTTTGGGTTTGCACTGGAGGAGTCACAGAGCATTGTAATCTTTTCGGTGTTTACTTCAGTTGCCTCAATATGGTCCTGTTCACAGCAAGGAGCTGAAGATTAGGGGGCATACATTGATGTGCTTGGAACAATATTTGGCCAAAAGCAAGCCCTCAACAAATGGTAACTGTTTTGTGAACTATAAACCAGTTTCCTCTGCTTGCTATTACCTTCTGATTCTTCATAACTAGCTCATGGAGTCAACTCTGACCCTTGCTCTACAAGACCTTTTGATCCTGATTCACCATCCTGTACACAGCATTCTGTCTCCTACTTCAAATGTTCAAGAGTAAAAAAAAAAAAAATCCAAGTAGATTGGACCCAAGAAATTGTAGGCTAAAATGGAGGTTAGCAGAGCAGAATGAAGTTATATAGGCACCTAAACTTCCCCATCCCCCTTTTTTCTTGCAACAAAGGCTATAATTATAATCTCAGACATCCACTTTTGGTAGCTTCTGTTACAATAAAAACCATCCCCAAAAGTCTATTGTTTACAAAAATGAAGGTTGGTTTGTGGCCTGAATCCCAGGTTTACTGTAGGTTGGCTATTACTGATTAATGTACTTTCGTCATTCTAGGATCCAAACTGAAAGAAAAGCCCATACCTATGATACACCATTCTCGAGATGAAGGGAAAAGAGCAATGGTGGAATGATTGATTGCAAGTGAAGTTTCTGCATAGACAGTATATAAGTCACTTATTCATCAAACAAAATCACATAGCCAACCCTGGAGCAGGGAAGTATAATCCTCCTATGGTGAAGACAGTGAATACAATAATTGGAAAAGTAATATAAACTAGCATAAGCACTATGGAGGAGCAAGTCTTTAAAACACAACTACTACAATCATGTGAAGAATCATAATATTTAAAGTGGATAATTTATAAAGTAGCAAACAACACTGGGAACAACTTCTTAAGAATGCTATTTAAACCAGGTGTGGTGGCGCACATCGGTGGTCTAAGCTCTCAGGAGGCTGAAGCAGGAGGATCACTGCAAGTTCGAGCCCAGCCTATTGCATTCAAGGCCAGCCTGAACTATGTAGTGAGACCCCTTCTAAAAAAAACAAAAAGGAAAACAATGCTACTTTAAGGTCTCTCAAGTCACTAAACAATTTGAAGAAACTTCTGGTCATTAGGATGAAGTATCACTTGCCATACATGAACCAATCAATATGAAGTATTTTGTAGAAAATGAATGTGGTAAAATTACCTTAATTAGCTGGGTGTGGTGGTTCATACTTGTAATCACAGCATTCAGGAGCCTGAGGCAGGAGGATCGCCGTGAGTTCGAGGTCAGCTTGGGCTGCATAGTGAGTTCAAGACCAGCCTGAAACCACATAGGGAGACCATGTCTCAAAACCTGCCCCCAAAAAATTCCCTTAAAATTTAGTGCACAGTGTATTAACTACTCTTATTACTTTTTATGAAATTTTATGTTCACATAAAATAAAAAACAGCAAAAAAAGAATAACACACAATTTAGTGCATTACTCTAAATTTTAATACCATACATATACCTTTCCATAATTCTCGCACAAATGACATCTTAAAAGAAACATTTTTATTTTTTTTTAAATCGATGAATTAGGGGAAATAATTATTTACAGTAGCACAGCTTTTGTACTTAAATATAATCAGTTTTTCCTGCTGTACTAAAATGAGAATTTAGGGGAACATTATGATTAAATTAGTTTTAAATACCATGGGTAGCATCAATACTTAGTGCTACAAAATTTTAGTAATAACATATCATAAGACACTGGAGTAGTCCAGGGAGCTTGTAGACAATTATACAATGAAAACATCCTTTTTCAAATTGACCATAACACAATAGGCCAAAAACTGTGTAATTTTAAGCATCTGTAATTAGTAGCAAAAAGCATAATTATATACTTCATGTCCCATGAAAAAAATATATTAATCTAGTATAGAACTTTGAAAAGTCATGGCAAAAATAATGAAAATTAAGGAACAGTTCTATTCCTTCTCTTCATAAATCAAAAGGGGGATTGGGGATTTAGCTCAAGTGGTAGAGCACTTCCCTAGCAAATACAAGGCTCTGAGTTTGATCCCCGGGACCCATAAATAAATAAATACATACATACATACATACATAAACACATAAATAAGGTTTCTTATCACTCTCCCTACTTGTCTGTAAGGATATTAAGGCAAGAGCTCACCCAGACAATTTAGCAATTCTTAAAATAAAAAATAAGAATAAAAAAGTGTTGGCTGTGTAGCTCGGTGTGAAGGTTCTGGGTTCAATCTCCAGTGCTCAAAAGAAGGAAGAAAAGGAAAGGAGAAGAAGGGGGAGGACAAGGAATAGGGAAAAAAAAAAGAAAAGGACAAAAAGGAGGAAGAAGCGGAAGAAGGAGAAGGAGAAGAAGCACAGAAAAATCCAAATGGCCTTTACTCTGGTGAGTTAGCAGGCCTCTAGTCAATGGCAAAAATAGGTTATTCTTTTCAAAAACGGCATCTAATCCAGATTCCAGGACTAAATAAATACGATCATACCTATGGAAGTGACAGAATAAAATCATGGCAAGATATGAAACTCACCATTTAGTTTTTCAATAGTTTTGGACAAGAGAGAAGTTCTGTTTTTTTTGTTTGTTTGTTTTTTGTTTTTAATTTTTATTTTTTACCAAGAACATGTATTGGTACACTGTATACATAATGATCATAATCAACATGGTTATTTTGTACCTGTACATGATACATCTTGGTTTTCCCCCCTCTTCCCCCCTTTCCCTCCCCTCCCTTCCATTCACCCACCCCTCTCTATTTGCAACAAGTTTATTTACATTTTTCCATTTTTTTACCTTTCATCTCACTTTCCATTTAACCTTCCTTTTTTATCCCCCTTTTCCCTACCTAGTTCTCCTCTCTTTTGAATACTATCTTTATATATATATACATATATAAAATATCTATAGATATTATATAGATATTATATATATATATAATATAGATAGATAATATCTATTATACCCCTTTGTCCTTACTTACACTTATGGTTTCTCATATCAGAGAAACAATTCGATGTGTACTGATAAGTGTCTGATTTATTTCACTTAATAGTATGTTCTCAAGGTGCATTCATTTACATACAAATGACTCTAGTTTATCCTTCTTTATGGCGGTGTAGTACACCATTATGTAGAAAAACCACATCTTCTTCAGCCATTCATTAGTTGTTGGGCATTTAGGGTGCTTCTAAGACTTAGCTATTACAAATTGTGCTGCTATGAACATGGTTGTCCATATATCGCTGTGGTATGATGATTTTAATTCTTCTGGGAAGATACCAAGCAGAGGAATATCTGGGTCAAATGGAACCTCTAGTTGTAGTTTTTTGAGGAATCTCCACACTGATTTCCACAGTGGTTGGACAGTCTACATTCCCACCAACAGTGGAGGAGGGTTCCTTTTTCCCCACAGCCCTGCCAGCACTTGTTATTGTTTGATTTCCCCATAATAGCTGTTCTTTCTGGAGTAGATGGTATCTTAGTGTTGTTTTGATCTGCATCTCTCGAATGACCAATGATGTTGAGCATTTCTTCATATATTTATTTGCTATTTTTATTTCTTCATCTGAGAAATGTTTATTCATTTCAGATGCCCATTTTTTTGGATAGGGTCTTTAAATTCGGGGGATTTGATTTTTTTTGAGTTCTTTATATATTCTAGATGTTAGACCTTTGTCTAAGGGAGAGCTGGCAAAAATTTTCTCCCAGTCTGCGATTTTTCGCTCGACTCTATTAGTAATTTCTTTTGTTGTGCAAAAGCCTCTTAATAGGAAGTGGTCCCAAGCACTGATTCTTTGTATTGTTTCCCATGCAGTCAGTTCTGTTCATAAATTTTTTTCCAACCCCTATGTCTTCAAAAGTTCTTCCTATTTTATTCTCCAAGAGATTTAGTCAAAAAACTTCTAGATTTAATAACTAAATTCAGTTGCGTAGCTGGATACAAAGTCAACACCCAAAAGTCAATAGCATTCCTATATACCAATAGCAAACTCACTGAGAAAGAAATAACAGAAGATATTCCCTTCATAACTGCATCCAAAAAAATGAAATACTTAGGAATCTATCTAACAAAACAAGTAAAAGATCTTTTCATTGAACACCACAGCACTCTAAAAAAGGAAATTGAAAGGGATTTCAGACGATGGAAAGATATCCCATGTTCGTGGGTAGGAAGAACCAACATAGTGAAAATGGCCATACTTCCTAAATTACTATACAGATTTAATGCAATTCCAATCAAAATTCCAATAACATACTTCACAGAATTAGAAAAGCCAATCATGAAATTTATCTGGAACCAGAAGAGACCAAGAATAGGAAAAACAATCCTGGGGAACAGGAATAAGGCAGGAGGCATCACAGTCCCCGACTTGAAATTATATTATAAAGCTTCTGTGATTAAAAAAACAGCATGGTATTAGCACAAAGACAGACCCAAGGACCAATGGAACAGGCTAGAAGATGCAGAAATAACTCCAAACACACTCAAATACCTCATCTTCGACAAAGGAGCCAAACACCCTCACTAGAAGAAAGATAGCCTCTTTAACAAATGGTGCTGGACAAATTGGCTGGCCACATGCTGAAAACTAAAACTAGATGCATGTCTATCACCATGTACTAAGCTAAAATCAAAATGGATCAAAGATCTAAACATTAAAAAAAGAGAGAAGTTTTTAATAATGACTTTGAGATAGATGCAGAAGCAACCTATCAGTAGTTTTAACACTCAGCTATGTTAAACATGACCTGTTTCTTTCTGTTATCATTTAACAATCTGTGTTTAGCCATAACTTTTTCTTCATATTCTCTGATTTGTATGTCTTCCCCACTGAATTTCCCCCAGTTTGACTAATATATTCAGTCTTCTGTGACAGAAGAGGAAAACATTTCTTTCCTTAAAACTCTACCTCTTCAAGCATCAAATGCATCTCTAATTTCTCTAGTACAATGTGTTAAATTCTCTTTTGGTGCTTTGAAAATCAAAGACACTATTTCCTTTTCATGATATGACATCTTGAATAATCCATTTTCTTTCAAACTTGTAACATATTATTTCCCTCCTGGGAATGACTGCTTGTCATCTTTAAAGTAACCAGACTATTCAAATGTTGTTTACACTGGTAAATCCAATGCCTTTGAACTCAACTTTGTTTTTCATTTTGTATACTGGAAAGTAATTGGTTTCTGTGCTTTCATTGAAATAAGATAGATACGTGTTATAATACACAATGATAGTTTTCTGGGAAGGAGAGGAGGGAAGCAGATGTAAAAAGAATTAAGATGTGTTATGTACATGTACCAACTCCCTGGGACAAATGTAATCATTAGGTGCTGCAGACATGTACTAATAAAAATAAAAATCAAGAAACATTTCTAAAATCTGTATTCTAACAAAGAAATTTCCTTTGAAAATTGTCAATAGCACTAATGAGCTCTTCCTTAAGAAAAATAAATGTTTTACTGCTTTTTTAGACTTTGGGGTTACTGAAGTTCAGGCTTACTGATATCCCTCGGGATATGTAGACAGAATGTTACTCTTCCAGTAAGAATTACAAACATTTTTACTATAAGTGTATGAATGTTGAGGAAGCACATAATGATGTGAACATTGGTCATCTCCATTGAATACTCTCAGTAAGAGCCTTCTACATGTAAAGTACCATGGACAGTGCAGCTGCAAAAAAGGCTCAGGATTCATATCTTCAGAAAAGTGGTGCTTCCTATGTACAATGCTCACCTCTCGGATGGGGACACTTGCCCTCCCATGTCTGTTTCTCAGAATAACAACAACAAAAATAATGCCATTCCTCACATACAAAGAAAATGTGACTGAACCAGTGTCACGTGATTTTGAAGTTTTGTTTTTTGCCAAAGAATTAATACTTTTTTGATTTGCCTTTCCCTAAACTGTTTAATATGATATCCACTATACAAATGTTACCACTGAGCCCTTTAAATAAGATAGTCCAATTGAGATGTGTGGTCAGGATGAAATTCACACTGATTTCAGAAAGTAAGCACAGCCACAAATAAGACAAATAATATTTATAACATTTTTAAATGACAACATTTTACATATACTAAATTAAAGGGTACTAAAATTCATTTTAACCTGGTGTTAAACTACACTGAGTGTTGCTCGTGGATCTGAGACTCGTGACACTGGGCAGGGTCAGCGAGCCAGGGTGCCCAGTCTCCCTCCCAAACGAGAGGGAAGCAGCAATAGTGACGTGCCGAGCTGCTGAGCCGTGACACCCAGGAGTTGAGGTGGGCTCCATGCATTTTGGGTTTAGGATAATCCCTGATAAACTGACCATGGGTTCATCAGGACATAGCCCTGTGTGCACACAGGAGTGGCCGTGCTGTGGCTTCTGGTCCTGGAAGGGCTCAGGATAGCATGTCACATGCTCTTGCGCTGTGCACTTGGGCTGGCCACACCTGTGCACACGACATCCCTGCAGCAGGAGCTCTGGGCTCTGCAGGCCAGCCCCGGGATAGACCCGGCTTCGCGGCAGGAGGCCGTCACATGTTCGCGTCCCGGTCACACGCACTTCACCCTGCCCCTACAGTCTCACAGTGACTTGTTTGTACAGCCACTACACCAATACAATGCTGCCTTGTTGTTGGTTCCCCGCCATGTCTGCGAAGGCTCGCCTGCGCTTTATTCGGCCGAGTCACTGCTACCCGGCGTCTCGTCCTGTCTTCGGGATGGGCTCCTACGAGAAATTCCACTGCTTTTCTCTTGGGGACTTCCGTACTCACGGTCAGCTCTGGTCTTCTGCTGAGCTCTTGCTCTCATACCTCTCACTTCTTGCAGCTGTTTCTTCTCTTTCTACAAGAGCATCTTTCCTTCATTTTTCCCACATCATGCAGACAATGCAGTATGGTAAGTTATTACACTACCAAAATACCCGCAACTCAATATTCTAAGTTAGATATTTGTGGTATTTAAAGTTCTTGGCTTTTGTGCCACCAGGGGATTTTTCTCTTTTTCAGCAGGATCGTCTCCCATCTATGCTGCGTGTTTTTCTTCTACCTCATCCTGTCTCGCTTTTCTTCCTCACCCTTCACCTACCATGTCTCTATTCTTGGGACATAAGTGCTTAGTTCTCTCAGTGTACTGCAGTTGGCTTCTGGGCCTCGCTCTCAAGGTTTCGTTTGCGGAAGTCCAAGAAACTTACAGCGGCATTTTCCTAAGTGAATATCATCCCTTAAGTGAAACTCCAGTAACACTGGCTTATAATAGTGTACCTGCCCCCTTTATAATGTTTTGGAAGGAGAGTCTTAATTAAAAAAAAATAAAATAACTGAGCCTCAATGGGGACAAACTTCATAGTCCACATATCTTAAAAATTCAGATCATTTTATTCTACATGACTTTGTCTTTTAAAACATAAGGCTGGGTTTTTGAATATTTTTAAATTAATAAACCTTTTTAAAGCAGTTTTAGTTTCACAGCAAAACTGGAAAGAAAATACTTTTCCAAATACCCCCTGTAGCCCCACCCCACAGACAACCTTCCCCACCGTTCATTATCCTGCACTATGGGGCACATTTTTTACACTCAGTGAACTTACACTGACACATTATTATTATTATTGAAAGTCCACAGTTTGCCTTGGGGTTCGTACTTGGTATTATACCAAGGAGCGTAGACACCGGATCATACAGTAAGCACTTTAGTTTCTCGAGTAACTCCCAAAATGTCTTCAAAGGCGACTGTGGCACTCTGCACTGCCACCAGCCAGCAGTGAGAGCCTTCTCACTCTTCCACACCCTCAGCAGTATCTGGCACGGTCAGTGTTCTGAACTGTGCTCAGTGTAGTGTGTTTGTAGTGGTATCTCATTGCTTCCGTTTGTAATTCTTTAATGACATATGATGTTAAACATCTTTTCAAATGCTTAATTGTAATGTGTATATTATCCTTAGTAAAGTGTCTGTTAAGACAATGCTGTTTTTTAAACAAAAACTTTTATAATATCCATGTTTTGTATTATCTTTGAATTTGCTTTTAAAAGGTAAAAGAGGCTACTCCAGTTCTCTCATTTTACAAATGAGGAAGTTGAGTCTGTAAAGGTGAAAACCAAATCCATGCAAGTAGTAATAAATTTAGAAGAAGCCAACAAGAAGTCAGTAAGACTCAGAAGTGACTATAGAAAGAAAGAAATACCCAAGAACAGACTGTTATAGGAGTCAAGGAAGGGTAGAGGTGAAGCAAATTTTTTTGTTTGTTCATTTGTTTTGAGAAAGAGCTTTGCCAGCAGCAGTATGCCTTTTATATAGCAAAATAATCACTGATCACTGGGAGGCAGCATGACAGAGCAGAGAGGCAAGCAGTAGCCTGCCTCTACCACTAACCCAGGGCCCATCACTGCAGAAACTTTCTGGGTTCTACTTTGTTCATCTGTAAAATGAAACTATGTATCTTCAAAGTTCCCAACTCTGTGTTTTCCTTCCTACAGTACTTTCTTTTACTTTATTGATGTTTTATATATCATTTTTCCTTGATAATTTTGCTAATTTATTTAGCATCTACTTCTGTTTGCCTTGTTAGAGCTTTAATGATTAGCTATCTAACCAAGATTTCATCTACCTTATGCATGCTTTGTTATACTTACAATAAATCTTTTAAAACATCTAATATAGTATTTGTACAGAAACAATTTATATAAATGGTCCTCTCTGATCTGCTACATTACAAGTTCAAGGATGTTAAGTATAAACTTGACCATTTATTCTGTATAAACTCAAGAAATTAACTAAGATTTCCTCCTTACCTAATTTATGTATATGCAATATCTACTAGTTTTGAAACTACTAGAATTTTTTTTTCTACTAGAATTTTTAATTTAAGTTTTGGAGGTTGAAATAGATATGTGTAAAGCTACCTCTAATTCACTGCCTTCAGTAGAATTAATAGCAAAAAGCAGTCTTTACCAAGTGAGAGTTTCACAGCTTAAATTTGTAAATGAATTGTCAAACATTTCCTTCTTGGATACAAAGAATGCAAATCAGTTAAAATATAATTACAACTAATGATTGTTACCATAGTGCCTTCACATATAAAATATTCTGTTCCAATTAACAGGGTATTCAGTGTTTTTGCACAAGCATTTAAAATGCAACTAAGCACACTGGAAACAAAAATTAGTAAGCCTAATCATATGCAAGAAATCCAGGGATAAAAAATGAATTGAGAAGAAAATAAGCAAAGTGAGAAAATATTTAAACCCAAAGCTTACCTAAAAAATAAAAGTGTCCCGGAAGTCAGTCAACCATGTGCCACAAAACCAGGGAGTACTGAATCCAGCAGCAAAACATAGAGCAGTCTAGTCCTACAACATGACATAGTAGGTACCTGACTCTTGTTTATTTTCCCTCAGAGAATACAGATGTACTTCCAAGTACTTTTTCAGGGTGAAGTTGTAACTTTCAAGATGAATATATAATCATTAGACTCAGGCTCTGTGTATGGGCATGAAAGACAAGTAAATAAACTTGACTGGCAAAAGTCCCCATGTCACACACAACATACCCTACCCTTACCTATGATCCTGTTCTATCTATATCATTTAAGGTACTAGAAGATAAATGTCTGCCGCCCATAAGAAAGCAAGATTGAAACCTGGAAATAATAAGAAAAGGCAAGAAGAAGAGCTATTTAGCGTGTCAAGGGGATCTGTAAGATAAGATAGGATGTTATCTCACTTCATTTGTGGAAAGTCTGAGTCCAATTACATTTTCTTTAAAAGGAAAAAAACTCACCATAGACTTTAGACTATATTAACAAATATTTTTCTCTTTCTCCTTTTTACAGTCACTCACTCATCCTTAACCTTTTATTTTCCAGTTCCCAGTGAAACATTTTTTGAAAAGTCACTTATAATCTGCTATCATGTTCAATAGGCCAGTCTCTTTCCTCACATTTTTGATGTCTATATAATTACACATTATGAATCACCTGTTATTTGAAAATTTTACAAACTGTGGTTCTACAACACTGTGCTACCTTACTCTTTCTCTTACCTCTGTGAACCTTCTTTTCTGCTTCCTTTTAGTTTTTCGTTTAGTAATATATTTTTTTCATAGGTAATTAAGTACAAGTAGTATAACAAAGCTTAAAGTGACTCAGTAGCTCTGGCATCTTTTTGAACAATTTAAGGATTTTAAGATGCTTTAATCAGGTTCAATAAATATCATTCCTCTTATTATTTGTCTAGGATTTTTAGTTCCACTTTTTATTTAATCATACACAGAAGAAATCATTTTCAATAAGTAACTAAACTGAACTTCTGGATGAATTTTTATCAGCTTCTAACATTATCATTGTTTCTTCTAAATCATGACTTCCTTCAGGGGTTACTAATATAACAAAGGCATATACTCCAGTTGTAATTTAGTGAACATCTGTAGGTGGAACACTCCCTTTGCTCTTTATGTATCTGAAAACATCTTTATTTTGTATTATTTCTTGAGGGACAGTTTAACTAATATACCCTTCTAGACTATTTTTTATATCCCTTTCAACATTTTGAATATATAACTTCATCTTAGTCTGACACTTGGTTGGCTTGTTTTTCTTTTTTGAGATGCTCAGAAATGCCATTCATAGGTTGGGTCCTGTGAGACAATCCCAAATCACAGTCAGAGAGCCCAGCAGAAACCTGTTAAAAAATAAACTGTTATATCTGGAACACTAAGCATGAGCAGAACTATAGAATATAAGAAAGCTATATGAGCAGGTACCCAGACTCCCATGTCATCCACCACAACCACGAAGTTTGTAATCAAAATGCCTCACTCAGCTCACAGCAATTGTTTTATTAGGGATTGCTGTACAACCAACTGGAGGACTTTTTTTTTTTGAGACAGACTCTCTCATTATATAGTTCAGGTTGGCCTTGAATTCACTGTGTAGCCCAGGCTGACCTTGAACTCATGACAATCCTCTTACTTCAGCCTCTCAAAGTCTGAGCTTTTATGGATAGGTTATAGACAAGTTGTATCTACATACAGGTGTCAGTCAAAACTGGAGAGTAGCTGCATGATAGCATCACTCAGGATGTCCCTGAAGGACAGTACAGAGGAAAAATTTTCCCAGAGGGTAATGTCTTGATCTATGCACCTAGAGTTCTACTTTGTGGAGAGTACTATTACATTTCTTAAGGCCAAAAGGTATTCAAGTCAGCTTTGAATTATCCTTTCCTTTATGTACTCTTACCTAATCCTCTTAGTTTTAAGATAACATAAAGCTTAATAAACTTCTTATGAATAAAAGGGACCACTTATGATAAAGATATAGAAATATTTTATAAAACTCAATAACAGGAATAAAGCAGACCTAAGAAAAATTGTAAAAACAGAAATGCATCTGGACCCTTTCTCCACCTAATCTGTTCTCTTCTAAAGTATGATTCATTCTCTCTCTCTCTCTTTCTCTCTCTCTCTCACTCTCTCACTAGCTCTTCTTCTCTCTCTCTGTTTCATATCTTACTATCTATGAATGAAGGAGGAACCTGAGACTGAATTTTCGAAATTTAGTGTAAATATAGATTCTCATGTCAAAAGCTTCAGTGGCCCAGCTTCAATCAGTGCCTTTTCTTGGTCCAATCAACTTGGTAAAGTAGAGCCAACTTTTTCAAAATGGTTGTTAGCAGCTCAGCCTTAACTTTGAGGATGAACTGGGTCATTGTGAGCTGAATAACTAGATATATTCAATCATTCTCATTTATTCTCCCCTGAAAACCTCATAAATCAGTTTAGACATACCCACTTTTATTTACCATGTTGTTCTGTCACCAAGAACAAGTGTATCATTTTTTAAAAATTACATTTATCCAGGCATGGTAGTACACACCTATTATTCCAGTACTCTGGGAGGATGAGGCAGGAAGATCACAAGCTCAAGCCTAGCCTGGGCAATTTATCAGCTTAGCAAAACTCTGTCTCAATAAACACAAAGAGGGGAAGGGACATAACTCAGTGGGAATGTCCTCAGGTCAATCCCCAGTACCACAAAAAAATAAAATAAGATAAAATACGACTTTAATCAGGGTCAATTCAACAAGAGGATATATATACTCAACATGAGTATATATATCAACAATATACTCATCAACAATATATATCAACATGAAATATATATACTCAACATATACTCAACATGAAATCACCCAAATATATAAAGCATTATGATTAAATCTAAAAGGAAAGATAATAGACTTTAAAACAATAATAGGAAACTCGAATGCCCGACTTTTCTCAAAGGACAGATTATCCAACAAAAAATCAACAAAGAAAACATCTGAGTTAAACAATACTAGAGAGCAAATGGACCTAACAGGTGTTTACAGAATGTGTTGGCAAACAGAATACACATTATTTTTTTTTTTTTTTGTGGTGCCGGGGATCGAACTCAGGCCCTTGTGCTTGCAAGGCAAGCACTCTAATCACTGAGCTAAATCCCCAGCCCTACACATTATTTTAATCAGCCCATGGAATATTCTCCAGGATAGATCATATGTTAAGGCATGAATCAAGTCTCAATAAATTTTTGAAAACTGGTATTATGTATCTCCTTGGACAACAACAGATTAAAATTTGCAAATTAGCAAGAAGAATAAAAGTATAAAAACACATGGAAATTGAATGGAATGCTCTAAAATAACCAATGGGTATTATAAGAAACTAAGAAGGAAATCAAAAAATTTTAGAAATTAGTAAAAATGACAATACAATATACCAATATCTTTGGGACAGAGCAAAAGCAGCAATGAAGAGGAAGTTTATAGTGATAAATGCATTCATGAAAAAACTAGGAAGATCTAAAATAACCTAACAATGTACCTCAAAGGCTTAGAAAAGCAAGAACAAACCAAACCCAAAGTTAGTAAAAGGAAAGATCACACAGAAAAAAATTAAGATAAAATTTTTAAAAATACAAAAGATCAATAAAACAGAGGTGGATTTTTTTTAGAAAGGATAAATAAAATTGACAACCTTTAGCTACACTAATGAAGGAAACAGAAGACTCTAATAAGACATAAAGAAGGAAAAATTATAATTGATATCACATAAATAAAAAAGATCACAGGACACTACCATGAGCAACTATATGCTAGAAAACTGGAAAACCTAGAAGAAATGAATAAATTCCTGAACACATACAATCTACCAAAATTGAACCAAGAAGAAAGAGAACTCTAAATAAGCCAGTAATATATAATGAGATTGAAAATACTAATTTAAAAACTCCCATCTAAAAATAGCCCAGGACCTGATGGCTTTACAAATTCTACAAAACATGTAAGGAACAACCAGTCCCAGTTTTTCTTGAACTTCAAATAAATGCAAGGAATTTTACTAAACTCTTTAAGTAAAGCCAGTACTAGCCTTATCCACAACCACTCAAAGAAACAATAAAGAAGAAAACTACAGACCCATTTCTCAATGACCATAGATGCAAAAATTCTCAATGAAATGCCTGCAGACCAAATTCAACAGCATACGAAAAACATCCTACACCATGATGAGGTACGATTCATTCCAGGGACATGCAAATCAATAAACCTGACGTATCATACCAATGGAATGAAGAACAAGAGCCATATCATCATTTCAGTGGACACATTAAAAGCATTTGGTAAGATTCAACCTCACTTCCTGATTTTTAAAAATCTCAAGTATATAAGGAACATACCTCAAATTAATAAAATCTATATATAGAAAGCCCACAGCCAATATCATACTGAAAGTGGAAAAACTGAAAGTGTTCCTATAATATGCAGAACAAGACAAAGATGTCCACTTTAACCATTCTTATAACACAGTATTGGATGTCTTAGCAACAGCGATTAGGCAAGAGAAAGAAACACAGGGCATCCAAATTGGATAGGACGAAGTTAAATTGTTCATGTTTACAGATGACATCATTCTATACACAGAAAATCAAATTACTCCATCAAAAAATATTAGAATTTAATAAATTAATTCAGTAAAGCAGCAAGATACAAAATCAACCTGCAAAAAAAGTAGTATTTCTATATACACATAATGAACTTGCTGGAAAATAAATCCTTTGACAATAGCTACAAAAAAGTAAAATATTTAGGAATAAACTTAACCAAGGAAGTAAAAAAAGTCTCTAAAATAAAAACAATAAAACGCCCATGAAAGAAATTATAGAGGACACAAAAAATGGAATGATATTCCATGTTCACAGATTGGAATAATTAGTATTCATAAAATGACTACAACCCAAATCAATCTACACATTCAATGCAGTTCTCATCAAAAAACTAACAACTTCTCACAGAAACAGGAAAAGCATTCCTAAAATTCATGTGGAACCACAAAAGACCCACAGTAGTGTTGTGTAAATTTCCCAGAGAGAGAGAAAATAAATTTCTCCCTCTGAACCGAGAGGTCTCTGAACAGTCCAAAGAACAACTCAGGAAAGTTCAGCTTGGGAAGTAACTGAGTTTATTAGGGCTTATTTACAAAGCAGCAGATGACTTGTGGGCTACAGCACCACTGAAATACCACCACCCCCTACCCCTGCTGTACTAGTCTACTTGCTTTATAGGTTACTAGTTAAAACAGCAAAAGCGGAATCAAAAGTGAGAAGGGTCCTTGGGAAAAGTTGTGTCCATTCTGTCCTTATCAGGACCTCTGTCAGTTTCAGCAAGCACCGTCTGGCCACAGTGGTAGATGACTTTGTGGTGCCACAATCTGCTGTCCTCTCCATTCTCCTTTTTTGGAGTACTACCATTTTTGTTATGCAGGTCTTTTACTTCCTTGGTTAGGTTAATTCCTAAGTATTTTATTTTTCTTGATGCTATTATAAATGGTATTGTTTCCCTAATTTCCTTCTCAATGAGTAAATTATTGGCGTACAGGAATACTAATGATTTTGTGTGTTAATTTTTTATCCTGCTACATTGCTGAATTTGGTTATTAATTCTAGGAGTCTTTTGGTGGAATTTCTGGGTCTTTTATGTAAAGGATAATGCCATCTGTGAATGAGAAGAGTCTGACTCCTTTCTTTCCTATATATAATTCCTTATCTTTCTTTCTCTTGCTTGGTTGGTTTGGCTAATTTTCCAGGTACTCTTTTGAACAGGAGTGGCAATACTGGGCATCTTCATCTTACTCCTGATGTTAGAAGAAAAGCTTTCAGTTTTTCCCCATTTAACATGATGCTGGCAATAGGCTCGTCATAAATGGGTTTTATAGGATTAAAATAATGTCCTTCTATATGTGTTTTCTCCAGTGTTTTTATCATGAATGGATGTTGCATTTTGTCAAAGGCTTTTTTCTGCAGCTACCAGATAATCATGAGATTTTTGCCCTTGTTTCTATTTATGGAGTGCATTACATTTATTGATTTGTATATGGTGAATATTCCTGCATCCCTGGGATGAAGCCTACTCAGTCATTATGTGGATTTTTATAATGATTTGTTGCATTCTCTTTGCCAATATCTTGCTGAGGATTTGTGTATCTATGTTCTTTAGAGATTGGCCTATAGTTTTCTATTATAGTTAAATTTTCATCTGGTTTTGGAATCAAGAGCGATTATGCTAGGTTCCAGGAATGAGACTGACAGTACTCCTTCCCTTTCAAATTTTATTAACGGGTTTGAAGCATTATTGGCATTAGATCTTTCCTGAAGTTTTTCTAGAGTTCAGCCATGAATCCATCAGGTCCTGGGCTTTTCTTAGAATGTAGGTTTTCTATTTCTGCTTCGATTTCATTGCCTCTATTGAACCGTTCATGGTTTTTGTCTTCTTTGTTCAGTTTTGGAATTCATGTGTCTAAGAATCTATCCATTACTTCAAGATTCTCCAATCTATTGGAGTATAATTTTTCATAGTAGTTACTAAGGATCTTCCGGATTTTGGTGATGTCTGTTGTGATTTTGCCTTTTCCACTTCTAATTGCATTGATGTGGGTCTTCTTTACTAGGGTTGGTAAGTTTGGCTAAGGTTTTGTCTGTTTTATTTATTCTTTCAAAGAACTGGCTGTTCGATTCATTACATTTTGTATTTTCTCAGTCTCATTTTCATTAAATTCTGCTCTGCTATTATGATTTCTTCCCTTACATTGTTCTTGCTTTTCTAGAATCTTGGGGTGCATGATTAGGTTATTTATTTGGGCTTGCTCTGTTTTTCTTATGTGAGCATTCACAGCAGTAAACTTCCCTCTTAGGACTGCTTTCATTGTGTCCAATAGGTTTTGGTATGTTGTACTGACATTTTCATTTGGTTCTTTGAATTGCTTAATTTCTTTTTTGATTTATTCTGTGATTCACTGAGTGTTTGCAAGTGGGTTAAGATCTAGTTGTTCACAAATTTCTGTGGCTTCTTTTGCAATTGATTTCTAGTTTCTATGCACTATGATCTGATAGTATACATGGGACGATTTTGATTATTTTGTATTTAAGAGGCTTTATGGGCTACAATGTAGTCTATTGGAAAAAAATTCTGTGTTTCTGAAAAAAATGTACTTTGTTGTAGTAAGAAAAGGCTTTGTAGCTATCTAGTAAATCCACTTGTTCGAAAGTGTGCTTGAGCTCTATTTCTTTGTTAACTTTTAAATTGCTTAGTCTAATCATGAACATGGAGTTTTGGGGACCTCGTCAATGATTGTGCTGGTGCTTATTTGGTCTTTTATGTCCAATTTTTTTTTTTTTAATGAAGTTGTGTGTGCTGGTACTTGGTACATATACATTTACCATTGTTATCACTTCCTTTCTCCCCTTACCTAATATGTAGTAATCTTGCCTCTTCTGATTAGTTTTAGTTCAGTCTGCTTAGTCTGAGAATAACACTGCTACCCATGCTTGCTTTTGGGGTACAGTTGCATGGAAAATTACTTTCCATCCTTTGAATTTTGGTCTATGAATTTTTTTAGATGAGAGTTTTTTTTTGGGGGGGGTGCAGGGGATCAAACTCAGGGCCTTGTGCTTGCAAGGCAAGCACTCTAGTCACTGAGCTAAATCCCCAGCCCCTAGATGAGAGTCTTGTATGCAACAAACTGTTTCGTTTTTTTGATCCAGACTGCCAATCTGCATCTTTTTATTGGAAGATTGAAGCCATTTATTACTAAAAGGTATTGATTTATTCCTGTTATTGTTACTTTTTGGTTGTTGACCCCTTTATTTTCCCCTTTTAAGTACTCATCATGTTTGATGTACTCACTCCATCAGTTATTCATACTGTTAGTTTTACTGTCTCTGTCTAGGACATTCTTGGGCATTTTTGGAGTGCTGGTTTGGTGGCCATGAATTTCTTAAGGTGTTCTTTGTCATGAAATGTCCTTATTTTTCCATCGATTTTCAAAGATAGCTTTGTAGGATATATTAGGATTGGAAATTGTTTCCTTTTCGAACTTGAAATACTTCACTCTCCTGGTCTTTGCTGTAAGCCTAATAGATTTACCTTTCATAGTGATTTCTTTTGCTTTTCTCTAATAAATTTTAAGGTTCTGTCCTGGTGTTGGACTTCTGTGATTTTGACTATGGTCTGTTATGAGGAGCTTCATTTTAATCATAATTATTTTGGTATGTAAGCCTTGCTTACCTGTATGTTGAGTTCTTTCCCCATAGTTAGAAAGTTTTCTGCTATGGTTTCTATAAGGAGATTCTTTATTCCATGTGTTCTGCCTGCCAATTTCTTTCTAATTTCAATTATCCTTAGGGTACTCTCTGTGTCCTCTAGTAGCTGTTGGATGAATTTTTCTTCCTGCTTTGTCATTTGTAAGGTACCTCTTAGTGTATCATCTTGTGTTTCTATTCTGTCCTGCCATCTGAGACTTTCCTCATAATGATGACATCTGCTGTTCATATATTCAACATAATTTCTTTAGCCCCAGGATTTCTGTTTAGCATCTTTTCATAGAGTCCATTTCTTTGGCAAATTTGTCATTCACATTTTGAATTTTTTGTCAGCTCTTCAAATTTTTTGTTTTTTCTATAATCACATTGGTCGATTTCTTTGTTCCACTACCTTTTGAGTTCTGTCATCTCTGAACTTGCCAAATTTCTTTGCTTCCTCTTTAACTATTTCACATAGCTCAGCTATTTAGCATTTGATTTTCTCTCCATCAGTGCCCCTCGGATCTGTTATGGAAGACTTGGGAGTCTTTGGAAGCATTTTGTTGCCTTGCCTTTTCATGTTCCTTTTGGGGCTTTGTTTGGTGGCTTTTATACTTAGGGTTCAGGTCAAATAGAGTGAAGAGGATTTGTTACTGGCATGAAGATCTCTTTAGTCAGGTTCTGTTTTCCAGTGATGTGATCTTGGCTTTAGTTTTTAAGAGGTACTGTCTACCAATTCAACCCATTCAATTTAATTGGGTTGGACCCAGTCACTGCCTATGAGAAAAGAATTTCTACAGGTAATAACAGCATCAACAGATCCAACCATGTATCAATCATAAACATTAAAATACATTTTGATAATTTAATCCTTTTGTCGATGTCCCTTATGTACTATACAATACTACTGTTTGAGGTTCATCTGAGATGTGGAGGCTAGGGGTAGGGATAGAGGAAAGGGATAAGGGACTATGTCAGTGGGAAGAGTGAGATATAGGAGAAATATCAATAGATGTAGAATAGACAGAATGTCTGACTACTGGAATTATGTTTTATACTTGGGGTAGAAGACTAGTATTGAGGGGGCTTCAGAGAATATGTGTAGGTGGAGGAGAATATGTATAGGTGGGAGGAGAATATATGTAGGTGAGAGAATATTTGTGTAGGTGCAGATGGGTGGATATGTATTTAGAGGTCGATCAAGACTGTGAGATTGTCAGAACCTGATAATATATTTGTAATTAGTTTTGTTTGGCTCCTCTAAACACAATTTTGTTAAGGATTACCCTGACATGCCCCTGAGTGGTACTGTTTAAGTTATATCACTGGTTAATTCTTAGTCTCTTGTGTACATATGCAAGGCCCTGCAATATAAATAAATAAATACAAACACACACACACACACACACACACACACACACACGCTTTATGAAAGGTGGAGGAGAGAGGGAAGGCCAGGAAGTAAGAAAATGAGGAAGGAAAAAGAATAGGGAGGAAAGTCAAAAAAAAAAGAGAAGGATGAAAAGTGGGAGCACAAAGGAAAAAACCTTAAAGAATAAAGTCAAATAAAATAAAGAACACCAACAAAGAAGAAACAAATAACCCCAGATAAACATGCAAGGACACAAAAACAGTAAATAAAAAGCCCTTTGCACAGTTGTTACAGCATTAACACAGAGTGTCCACACAGCTCCCTCTACACTGGATTCAGTCTGATTGTGAGCGACCAAGCATTTTCCCACTGTGAACTGTTCAACTGTCTACCCAAACCAGTGAGGGCTGCTGATTCCTCCAAGCCCGCCTCCTAGCTGCAGGCTGTGCTCTGGGCATAGCCAACTGTAAGCCTCTATCATGGTGTCAAGATCAGATTACTTCAATTGATTTGAGAGGAAGTGGATATGGTGTAGTTTGCCCAATGTCCAGTGTTCTGGTTCTCTGCTGACTTCCACCAATGACCTCATACTCCAACTCCCTTCACTGCTTAGCAAATACTATAGTTGTCTCCATGTCCTTCCTCTACAGACTTTTCTTGCCTAGTGTATCACCAGAACATCTCCTACACAGGCATCTTTCTCCATCCTTCTACCCATAATCTCTGTCTCAAGAGCTCTGCTTCTAGACCCAATCGTGGGACCTGGCACAGACCCCAGGCTAGGCAGAGGGCTCCTTTTGCCAGTGAGGCACAGTGGGTGGCAGAAGGACCTCATACCATCCCGGGACTTTCTGGTGTTTGAAGAAACAACAGGAGAGTACCTACTCTGTTGTGGCTCCGCCACATCATCCTTCTGTCATCTCTATCTCCAGGGGTACAGACTTTGGCTCTCCTACAAAGGACCTTCTCTGCTCACAGTTCACAGTGTTCAGCAGCTCTCTTTTGGCGGTGGGGGAGAGGGGTAGGTCCCTAGTGTTTTCAAAACCTGAGCATGTGGTGTTATTGTCTCAATCACCGTTCTGCTTTAGGCTTCTCTGAATCCCTAGCTTGCAAGTAACTCACTTGCTGTGTCTGGTAGGGAAATTAGAGTAATTGTGAGTCTATGTCATCATCTAGGCTGCCACTCAAGAGCCCTCCCTCAGTTCAATGCTGTCCCATGATGGTGTGTACAGTGGGTCTGGGATGGAGGGAGAGTGCCATGATCCAGTTTCCCATCATGCACATCCTAGGTACTGGATACTGGTCAGCCAAGTTTCTCTTTTCATTTATTACCCTCCCAAATCAGACTTTCACTCTCACCTCAGGGTATCTGCTTGTCTCCAAAGTCAATTCAGACTCACCCTTGTCACTTCCTAGGCAGCCAATTTGTGTTAAGTTTCAAACTCCATGGTATTTTGTCACGGCAGCCCAAGCATGCTAATAGTTTACATTTGTGTTCCTTATCTATTTTTCTTTCATTTCTTATAGTAACAGTGCCCTAAATCAGCAGCCCCCAACCTTTTTAGCATCAGGGACCAGTTCCATGGCAGACAACTTTTTCATGTACAGGAGGGGAGAGAGGGTTCTGAGATGATTCGAGCGCATTTATTGTTTGCTTTATTTCTATTATTACGCTGTAACATATAATGAAATAATTATATGTTGCCATAATGCAATAATTATATGTTGCCATAATGCAGAATTAGTGGGGGCCCTGACCTTGTTTTCCTGCAGCTAGTCGTCCCATCTTGGGGTCATGGGAGAGTGATGCCCAAAGTGTGTTACTTTTGTCCAGTCTACTCTATAACCTCATTTTGGTAGCTGTCACTGCAGAAAGTCTTGCTTCACAAAGATAGGCTGTTGGAAATGGAAGCAGGCTACTTAGTGACTTTGTGACAATCTGAGAATATTCCGCTTTGGCTTTAATCCAGAATGTATGAACTCGAAGTCTCAAACATACTTTAAGGTCACTATTATTTGTGATTCCCAAGTAGTTGATTGTCTTCTACTCACCAGGTCAGCTCACCTGGTTTATTCAAAACAGGGTCATGGACCCACTCCTTCCTATTCAGAGGTTTTTTGTGATTGGGAAGTGTTTTAACTCTTGAAAGCCAAGATAAATGATCACACATCAGCTGGGAGCAAAAAGGCTCTGGATCAGTCTTTCTCAAAATCTCCACTAATGTTTGAAACATATCAAAAATCCCAATGTTCACTCATCATCTCTACAGTTCATTTGGCTTGGAATATATCCACTTTATCTACCAACTTGAACGCAGTTGTCACTTGGCCCTTAAGTGACAGATTGAGATCACTGAGAAGGTCGAATATGTCACAAGCATATGCAAGTTTTGCAACCCATTCCTTGTCACTAAAATGTGCTGCCAGTGGTGACTTTCTTTCTAAAGAAATCTTTGGAGTGGCTCTCATAATTCAAAAACTCTGGCCTCTTGCCTTGCAAGCATGAGGCCCTGAGTTCGATTCCCGGTACCAAAAAAAAAAAAAACCTCTGGCCAGTCATCTACCTGTAGAAAGCCAACTCACTTTTGTGTACAAGAGAAGATGCTTGTGCTCTACATCCATCTCCTCATAGAGTTTCACAAACAGATGTGAATTAAGGACATGTACTTTAATGTGGTTGATAAGTTTAATCATATACTACAAAATGTTGTTAAGTGCAGGCGACATTATTCAGCTAGGCAGCATTTCTCTATGGATGACACAGTGTGTAGACTCACATTCAGAAGCAACCTCTTCGAACTGAGTGGTGAAACCAGAAAGCGGTCCAGTCATGACAGCCACTTCATCCATGCATATGCCAACAAAAAAAAAACGACTAATTCACTTTTACTGAAATGTAATCATTCAAAGACTTGAAAAGTTCTGCAGCTGTGAGGCTGGTTGTAATAAAAGTGTACATATCCTCGTGCACATCCTCCTGAAAAATATGTCAAACAAAATCAAGCATTGTTGCCTATTGTCAACACCAAGAGATTCATCAGCCTGGATTGTGTACCACAGTGACTCATTAACCCCCTCTAAAAATTACACCTCAATCTTCTCTGATATTTCAATTCACCTAGTTACTACTAGCTAAAAGACGAGTCATCTTTTGAACTGCAGCCTCTCCTAAAAGCACACAACAAATGTCTCTAGCTGCAGGTAAGATCAACTCTTCACCAATAGTAAAGAGCTTCTTCGTTCCAGTACACAGCCATCAAAAAACATGGTTTCAGTGCACACATATTTGATGAAATGGTGACCGTCAGTATTTGCTTCTCTTCTTCATGTTTATGCTTTTTTTTCAATTGAAAAACTCCACAGGCTTGTTTTTTAATGTAGGGTGCTTGGTCTTCATGTGGCAAAGGAGTTTTAAAGGTTTGGGAACCCTTGCTCTAAAACATAGGCTATCTTAGCCTCCATGTATAATAAGTAATACAATAATAAATGTTACAAATATTTCCCAATTTATTTTCTCCTCCCTTGATCCATTTAGGTTTTCTTTTGCTTTAAATCCTCTGTGTGTGTGTGTATGTGTGCATATGTGTGCATGTGTGTGTGTTGTGTGTGTGTGTGTAGTCAAATTTTCCAGACCTTTCCTTTATGGTTGCTGAATTCCAAATTATGCTTCAGAAAGGCTTTCCCACTCTTAGAATTATATTTCTATTTAGCTATATATTTTTTCCATTTTTTAAATTTTGGTCACAAATGAATGTTATTTTTAATATATGATGTAAGATACAGACCAATTTTTTTAATATAGCTAAATGATTATTCCCATACCATTTAATCATTTTCCAATGATTTGAAATCTTTTATCATATCCTAAATATTTTGAACTGAAATTCACTGAGAAGCTGCATCTATGTTAAAAATCTTGTAGACTGATGGACCCCAGATGGCTAGAATATCACAATCAAGAGAAAGAATGCTGTACTTGGAGAACCAAAATTATCTTGGACTATCTTAGGCCCTTTACTAGCCAATTACCTTATTTTCTGGCAACTGACCAACCATTCTAATGACTTTAAAACTTCTCAAAATGTATCCCTAAGCTTAGTATACCTCCAGTCTTCACCAGTCCTAAAGCTAAGAATGCTATGAGGTAACATCTAGAACCTATGAAAGAGATTTCCTTACCTTTCTGTAACCCACTTACCAAATCCTCCCAATTTCTTTTGTTCTGTGACTACAAAAGTTTATTTAGGGGATGGAGATTTAGCTCAACTGGTACAGTGCTTGCCTAACAACCTCACGGCCCTGAGTTCGATCTCCAGCAACCCCCCCACACAAAAAAGTTTATGTAACAGCTTCCATTGTGAAATAGCATTCAGGATAACCTGAATTCATGTTCCTAAGCCATGGTGACTCATATTTGGCTCATAATAAGCTATTTTTGCATGTTCTTTAAAGTATTGTTATTATTTTACATCAACAATACACTTAAAATTTCTGCTGCCTTTGCTTATAAAACTCATTGACACACACCTGTAATCCCAGCACTGTAGGAGGTTGGGATATAGCTCAGTGGGAAGGGCATGGATTAAATCCCCAGTACAGGAAAAAAAAAAAAAAAAAAGAAGAAGAAGAAGAAGAAGAAAGACCTCAGATTAATTAATTCATTTTGGATACATTCTTCCACAATTATCATTGCAGAAAAAAGAACAAAGTTTGAAAAACATTTCAGAAATTGTTTTTTAAAATGGGGAAAACTTTTAAAGTTAGTTTTTAATAAATACTGCATATAAAAAATTACGTGCGGGGCTGGGAATTTAGGTCAGTGATTAGAGTGCTTGCTTTGCAAGCACAAGGCCCTGAGTTGAATCCCCAGCACCAAAAAAAAAAAAATTATGTGCACTTCACAGTAGGCCACCTGAAAAGAGGGGAAGGGGAGACTACCATCTGATTTAGTTCAACTGTTCAATCATCAGACCAATAAAAAAGGAAAACAAAAAAGAAATTATTAAAATTATGTTATAAAAATTATTAGTTGGCTTTTTCTGCTTCCTTTCAGGACAATAGGTTTTACCTTTTTTGGTTATTCAAGATTCTCCCCCCACTACCACCACTAATTGATAAAATTCCAGTAGTCATGAGAGTCAAGAAGAGAGTTATTTTAACAAAGATCACTGCCTACTGGTAAGAACAGGTCCACTAGCGGGAGGGCCATGGACGAGAGGAAGCTGAGAGCTGTGCGGCAGAGGCTCTCTCAAGAAAAGGGTGTACTGTACTGTACTGTAAACAAGAACTAAGCTATCTGTGAGGGACAGTGTCCATGTTGACCGTGCTTTAATTCCGCTGCGGTTTCTCCTGCCTAGGTTCAAGGCCGCACCTATCCCAAAGGTTTTGCAGAAAATCGAAAGATTTGAAAATCCAGTAGATATCCATTATTTTTCTCTCTGCTGTGCATATGCCAAACGCTACACACAACAGGAACCTCAGAGCCCCCTAGCCAATGTGAAAACTATTACCAACATAGTTTTGCAGAAAACGATGCCCAACATCACATCGGCAAAACATAGTTCATATCCATGGCAACCTCTCGTGAATCAAAAAATAAATAAAAATTTAAAAATAAAAAGGTAGCTGAACTAAACTCGCTGAGGGGAGAGAAGGGAAGGCTGCGAGCCATCACACCCAGACACAGACACGCGCGAACCGGTCAAGCCTCGCTGCTGCCCGCTCAGCTTCTTGCTCCAGGTGCGGCAGGAGGCGAGAGGGATGCACTCAGGATGTGTGTGGAAGAACGGAGCGACTGACGGAAGCCAAAGAGACCGCAGAGGGCCGTCAAGTACGGGTGTTAAAAACCATACCAATGCATTCGGCTGAAGCCTCCTAAAGACGCAACGAGATCCTCCACAGGGGGCACACTTCGCCATTACGTAGTTCCCGGGCTCCAGCGCCGTCCCGGCATCCTCTGCGCCGCGCACAGGAAACCTGGGCGTTCAAGGCCCCCTCCGGCCGCCGTAGCCAGAGTTGCTATGGAAACCCAGCTACGTCCAGGATGTCGCTGCCGCAGGCCCCTCCGTCGCGGGTATTCGTGGAACTCGTTCCCTGGGCGGATCGGGGCCGGGAGAAGGCTCTGGTCTCCAGCGGAGAGACCCTGCCCGGCACCGGCCAGCCCCTCTCCTCGGCACAGTCCCAAATTGCGCCCCGCGAGGTGCACGTGAGCGGTACTGCGGAGGTGTCCGCGCTCCCCGACCGGGCGCAAGTGGTGGTACGAGTGAGCAGCACAAAGGAGGCTGCGGCCGAAGCCAAGAAGAGCGTGAGTCGCCGCCTGGACTACGTGGCGCAGAGCCTGCGGCAGCAGGGTGTGCAGGTGGGCGCGGCACGGCGGGGTCCGCGAAGGGAGGCGGCTGGCGCGCGGTGGGCGGAAGGCAGTTTTGCCGCCTCCTCTTAGGGAGAGCAGTTACTGCTGGCCGTAGGCGCCGGCCTTAAGAAAAGAATGGGAATCGCGTGGGGTTTTGTCTGGCATTGGTTTCGTTTTTAAGGAGGAGATGTTAAACTTGCATCGTTAAACGCTCAGGTGAAGACCGTGACTCGCCTCCGCCCGGCCAAGTCCAGCTTTGTGTGGAGTGATTCCAAATAGTAATTGGAGGGGGAGAGATAGGATCCATTTTCAGTTTATAAGTACTCCCCCGCCAAAATATTGAACTTGTTTAAACTTTTTAAAAACAAGCCACTGTATTGTAGCTGGCACAAATATGAAATATCTCTAGTTAGGTCTACCGTACATGTCATTAAATAAATCTCACCTTAAACCTACTTCTAAAAAGAAAAAAAAAAAAAAATGAACCAGCCTTATTTAACCCACACAAAAACCCAGCTACACAAATATACCTATTTTCCAAACTGAAGGAGGTTTAAGTAATGCTCTGAGCTTTTAGCAGAGCGATCTTTGAACTAATACGTTTCCCGTATCCAAAAGTCTGTGCCAGGCTCTAGGTAATTAGAATGAAAGAAATTTAGAAAAATAAGCTACAGGGCAACTTCCATATCCATTTCGTCATTTTACAAAGTATGGCCCTAAAGTTATGATTTAGCCAGGATAACATTAAGTCGTGAAGGTGTAGAGTTTGGGCATCCAGTCTATTCCTAAAAATGCCGTAATTCCTAAAGCAAATCTTTAGTTTAATAAGAAAATATATATTGCATTTGCAAAATAGCTATTAAAGTCATTTGGAAAACTTTTCTCCAAGTTACATTTTAGAAGTATTCAGATGGCAATTGTAAAGCACAAGCCCCTGAGTTCGACCCCCATCATCCTCCAAAAAAAATGGTAATTGTAAATAATATTAATAAACTGGATTTAATTTGTAGAAAAATATTTACTAAAAATCTTTTTGCCAGTACTGCTGTCCAATATGAAAAATGTAACTAGTTCTTAAGTCATTTACATAAAATGCAGACTGAGCGCATGTATCCCTAACTTCTAATATGTAAAACAAAATAATTATTAATTCCACTTTACAGTAATTACATTAAAGGTTCAATGTTCAAGGCAAGACGAAGGAAGAATCATAATCTTCAAGTTATCTCTCTTAATGGAGAAAAGCAGTCATGTAGGTAAATTGTTCAATTGATAATACAAAGTCATTTATATTCTTTTTCAGGATGAATTATAGGTCTTCACCAAGTCCCTGTTCATTTTAAATGTAAGAATATTGTTAGTAACATTTGTAAACATCATTCCCCAGTTTAGAAGGACTCCCTATAGTCCAAACTTTTTTTTTTTTTTTAACTCCTGTTAGTCTTTGATTTTTTTCTTTAGGAACCAGGCCACTCTCACTTCCTTGGCATTCCTTCCTAGCATAATACTGATCCCTGCCACTCCTCCAGTATGAATCCCTCCACTCCTCATTTGTAATAAAACTTTTCACCTCCTGTAGTTATTCTTGATTTACTAGTCTCTACTTCATACTCTAAGCCTCTCCAGAGCAGAGCCCTTTTGTCTTTTTTTTGCATTCATGGGTTATGTTCATACTCATCACATAATTTAAACCCCCCAAATTTTTTGAATAAAAAAAGAACAAAACACAAAAATAAGCTATAGTTCAGCTGTATTATAGAACGTAAATTTATGAGCTTTTGTGGAGATATGACCTTCAATTTTACTGTTGTTTTACTGGAAAAGTGTTTTATCTAAGCAGTCTTTTTTTGTAACAGTCTAATGTCCATATGCACATACCTCACACCTTAGACAAAAATTTATTCAAAATGGATAATAGACTCAAACATAAATGTTGAGCAAGTGGCATCTGTTAATTATTATCAGAATAGAAGACCGAGCACTTTTACCCACTGCATCTTGGTGTCAGAGTCATGAGAAGACACAGCTCGGTCAAGACCTGGAGGGAGCAACCCTTTAGTAACATAGAGAAGAGACAACAGAGTCACCTGCAGTGGTAGGTGGCAGTCCACTGCGGCCAGCTGTTCCCTGGGCAGCTGATGCAGGGCAATTGCCCTACTTATGTTTCTTGAGCTGCTTCAAAAGGATCCTGCCCCTCCCACAGGAACGCTGAGGCGGTAGGGGCTGGCCAGGTGCTGCGTGATACACACACTTAGGCAGAACAAAGGGGTACACACCAAGTCTGACATGGGTAGGTAAAGATAACCCCATGCAAGGCAGCAAACCCAGTACAAGCTGTGAGGACACGTTATTTCTTGGTAAGGAAGTGTTCTACGGCCAAGGCCCATTCTCAGGCAGTGAATGGGGGTCGAAGGACTATGCAGAAGACCACAGAAAGATTAAATTATACTTTATTGAATTTTTAAAAATTGCTTTGTGGTATAATGTTAAGAAAATGAGAAGACAGTCCATAGACTGGGAGAAAATATATTTGTCATCAGAAAAAAGTCAATTAAAACCATAATGAGATACTACTGTGTACCTATTAGAATCTCAGCTAAAATCCAGTAGCCCTGATGATATCAAACATTACCCCGGACACAGAGCTACAGTAATTCTCAGTCATGGCTGGCGAGATTTTAAAATGACACATCTACTTTGGAATATAGTTGTATAATTTCTTATAAAGTTAAACGTAAACTTATCATAGAAACCAGCATTCCTGGATAATATGCTCCGATGAATTAAAAACTACATTCATGTAAAAATTTGCACCCAAACTATAGCAGCTTTATACATAATTGCTAAAACTGGAAGCAACCAAGACATGTCTCAGTGGGGAAACAGATAAACAAGTGTGGAAAAGATACTATTCAGCAATAAAGGTATGAAAATTGATTCACAGAACAAGATGAGTGAATCTTAGATGCATCTTGCTAAGTAAGTTTTTTTTTAAAACAGACCAAAAAAGCGTACCTTCTATTTCTGTGACATCCTGGAAAAGGCAAAACTGTGGAGATCTAAGTCAGATCAGTGGTTGGCAGGGCTTGTTGGAGGGGAAAGCGGTAGAGTGAAAAGGGAACACACAGAACATTTAAGGTCAGAGGGCTGTTCTTCACGGTACTGTAGCGATGGATACATAATTTTGTGCATTTGCCAAAACCCAGAGAGCTGTGAGTGACAGAAGCAAACTGGACAAAAAGAGGGGCTGAAATAGGCTGTCAACAGGTCCATCCCTCGGTCGAGTTCAGACCGTGACAGAGGGGCCTGACTACAGCTGCACTGGAGGTGGCGAGGGGAAGAGGAGTGTGCTGAGTGATCTCAGAAAATGTTATTTTGACTGGAAACTGTAAGGATGAAGTGTACATAAACTCTGCTCTCGTTAGGAAATTTATTTTCCAAGGGGGTACTAATTAACAATTCTGAAACTGCTTTATATGTTCAGTATATTGGTGTTGAACAAATAAGTAAGTGAATGGTGAGTGGCTGGTTGTGAGATCGAGGTTTCTCCCTATTGGAAAAGGAAGTTACAGGCAAGAAGGGAAAATTAAAGTTAACTCTGGGACTCTGGTTAGGGTTGAGTTATCAGTGAAAAATGGATAAAGAAGATACGGTTTTTTATACAATGGAGTATATTCTGCCATAAAAAAAGGATAGACCTGAAACATTTATAGGTAAATGAGTGCACCTTGTGAACATACTCTTAAGTGAAATAAACCAGACACATATGAGTACATATTACATTGTTTCTCTAGCATGAGAAACCATAAGTGTAAATAAAAACAAAAATGTATAATAGATATTGTGAAAAGGGAAGAAAATATTCAAATAGGAAGGAGAACTAGGGAAGAAGGAAGGAGAAAGGAAGGAAGGGAAAAAGAAAAGAAACAAAAAAGAGAAAAAGATGGAAAAAGGTAATTAAGGAGGGGGAAGGGTGGGGAACGTGGAGAAAAAACAAGATGTATCATGTACAGATATGAATTAACTGTGCTGACTGTGATTGTTATATATGTTTAAAATGTATCAATAAATCTTTCTTAGTTTAAAAAAAAGTTATCAGTGACCAAGAACTCATGTTTAGCATCCTATATACGCAGGTGGAAAAATACAGAAATAATCATAGATATGTGTAGATTATCAGCTCTTCTGCTGAAAGGGCCTAGAAAGAATGACAGTCAAGGAGCAATGAGAAGTCTGAGCTGAGCTTCCAACTTTTCTATAAATTTAATACTCCAAAATAAACATTCATTTTTAAAAAGTTCAGTACCATATGTAGAATATATCTATGAAAAAGTCTGTATACTGATCTAGATATTTTTATAAGCACTGATATTTTAGAAAATGCTTGCTAAAATATCAGCAATCATAAGGTTTGAAGACATCGTTACTTTTTGTTCTTATCTCTAGTATTAGATTTTCTTCAATTAGTGTGTACTCTTTATATATTTTTAAACTAACACTATTAAAGTCAAATAAGAGATTCCTTTCTTTCCAATTCCCTTTCCTAAAATTATTTCTGTAATAATTTTCAATCAGAAATCTGTATGTTTTAAATGAAGTATAGAAAAAAGATACGCAAAAGTGAAACAAAGGTGTATTTACATGTCATCAAGGAATATTAAATGACAGAAAAGTTACATGTTAAGTGAAAAAAACCTGGTTATGAGCCATATACTGTATACAGTACTTTTTATACTTACTGTACTCTTAAGTTTTCTACAGTGAACCGATACTACTTTTATAGTACAAAAAGGCATTAAAATGTTCATAGAAGGGACAGATATCGGGTTTATAATTGGAACATGCGCTCTCAAAGAATCAAAACGTTTTAGAATTTTTCTGGAACAGAAATTGCATGTAATTAGTTTATATCTTATACCTCAGGTGCAGCCATTTTCCTTACAAAATAGCTTACTACATTACTAACTGGCATAATAATCATTGTATAGTTACTTAGCATTTATTTTGAAAAATACAAAAAATATACAGATGTCCCCAAGGATGAGAGTAGCAGAAGAATTCATTTCACTAAATTTAAAACTGTTTTAAAAATGACAAATTTAACTTTTCATCAGAATTATGTATCCTATGTTTACCTAGAGAGTCAAAAAGCATTAATACTACTTTTCTAGAAACAAACTGACCAAAGTGCAGTGTTCCAGGAACAATCATCTCTTAACAGCATAGCAGCTACTTTTGCTGAATGCCTTGTCTGTGTCAAGTACTTTATATATAGCATCTCACTAAATCCTTAACAATTTCATAACAGTATACAAGGTATCAACCTAATTCTCTAAGTGTGGAAGCAAAAGCTCAAAAAATTGAGTTACTTGCCCCAAATTATTTATAAATTAAAAATTGTTTAAACTAATACTCCTCTAACATTAAATATGCTTTATATACAATCTAGGAGTGACTGCATTTAGTAGGCAAACACTTAGTAATCATAATCGTGTTCTTTCTGTTTCAGGCAGAAAATATAACTATAACAAAGGATTTTAGAAGAGTGGAAAATGCTTACCACATGGAAGCAGAGGTAGGTGCTTATCAGATGATTGATAACAGCATAACTTTGTGGGTACAACTTGTCATTTAATTTTATTGTTGAGCTGTAACATGTCAGAAATTCTCATAGTATCAATAAAATATTTTTAAATTATTTTTGATGTTATATTTCTGGTGATCTTTTAAAATAATTTTAATGAGATTTATTTAAGAGAAATTGTTTAAAATGAATTAAAAATAAGAATCGTGCAAGAGCATCTAAGTACCACCTGAATAAATTTTTAGTAATAATATTGCCTAGTGAGCAGGAAATAATACAGGGTAGAGATTTCTCTTAGAGAAAAGTAAATTAATAAAGTCATAACATGAAGAATTGAAACATTTTTTAACATTCTTTTGTTCCATGATGCATTTTTACTGTGTTGTAATAAGTATCATTTAAAAATAAAAGCCTTTAACCTTTACACAAATTAAAAAGAAGGGTACTATTTTGAGTACTCTCTTTTAGCTGCCTGTATTTTTTATCTACCTTTAAAGAGTTGGTTAAAAAAAAAAAGAGCTGGTGATCAAGAGTTTATGAAGTCAGAGTATGTTGCAGTTCTGGTTTAGTTATAAGATTGCTATCTAAGCCCAAACATTTTAGGGAAAGTACTTAATTCATGCCACCTCCTTGACTCAGGAAACAAAGAAGACAGGGGTTAGAGTGGAATTTATTTGTCCAGTGATAGAATCTTTGTCTCTAGAGGTAGAAAATACCTTAAGAAATTGTCTGGTCCTATATTCAAACAGATAATATCTTTTTCTAATTTTTATATTCGTTTTAGATCACTTAGACCTTGAGTTAGAATGAAAGTTAGTACCCTGGCATCTTATCTATTGTAGTTTCAGCAATATTCTGTTCATTGCCCTAATGCTTGCTTTAACCATTTTGTGATTTCTGCTTTAAAATTTAACCATCTCAAGGTAATTTAAAATCGCTTGTTATGATTTTGGAAAGTTATTTTGTACTAGTAGGGGCTGAAAAATACCTTTCAATCAGATGAAGAACAATCAGGTAAGTTTCCAAATTACAGAGATAGAAAGTTGGGAGTATGCTGTAGCACTTCCCTAGTAGTTATTACCTTTAGGGTTTCAGCTTATTAGGAACATAGATACAAACAGGTTTTCTTAATTAACAAGGTGCAGTGTGACGATATACCTGGGAATAAGGAGGAAAAAGAAGTGGTCCCAGAATTATATGGCCAGACTTCATGCAAAACTGCAATGTTCAGACCACTGAATTATGGAGAGACTGAACTTCCAAGTACAGAAAGAGTGTATTAGAGTTGTTTGTTCTAAAACAAATTGAGAATTTAGCTAAAATCGCCTCCTCTTCCTTCTGCTTTGCTTGCCTTTTTAATGTTCTCTGTTAAAATTTCTTAAGAAAATCTGATGATGTTTTTGTGGAGGACTTCCTGGCAGCCAGAACTCACGTTACATCACACAGTTGAATATGTGATTAACTTTAGAACAGTGGCAACCAGGAGCATGGAGTCACAGGATACAAAGTGTGCCAGCCTACGAATAGAGAACATGTATAGCTTTGTAGTGTGGATGTAGCACACACTCAACCCTAATACCTAGCATGTACTGCTATTCTCATGGACTAATAAATATATGGAGTAAGATTAGATGGTAGGTAGATTCCTATAATTAGGTAGCAAAAAAACCTGATGCTAAAACACAGTGGCCCATGCCTATAATCCCAGAACTCTGGCAGACTTGAATAAACATTTATCAAAACAAGACATACAAATATACATGTGACCAACAGGTATATAAAAAGGTGCTCAACATCAATAATTATGAGAGAAGTACTAAACCACAATGAACTGAACCATACCTGTTGGAATGGCTATTAGCAAAAAAGCAAAGGATAGTGGTAACAAGGATATAGTGAAGTTTGTACCCTTGTACACTATTGGTCGGAATGTAAAATGGTATAACCACTACGGAAAACAGTATAGAGTTTCCTTAATGACATAAATATATAAATATATAACTACCATATGATGCACAAATTCCACTTAAAGGTATATATCCAAAAGAATTGATACCAAGATCTGGAACAGATGTCTGTGGCCCTACCTTGTCTGCAAGGGATACAATCCAAAACTTCTAGTGCATACCTGCAGCTGCACATAATTCCAAACCCTGTATGTACTATGTTTTTTCCCCACATACTCTGCACCATTGCTACGTAATACCAGAATCAATCAGTCCTCCCATGGTTTATGCCGGCTGTTTCCTCTTAAAGATAAATACTGAAGTTTAGAAAGTTCTAAATGATTCCTTTAAATGGTAGATAAGTGTACATGTGGGGAGAGGAGTTGGATTAAACCCTGGCTTTGCAACTCCTATATCGGTACACTTGCTACTTCTTGTGTTCTTTTTTGTCATGGTCTCAATTTGAGAGATTCTTAAAGCCCAAGATATAATAGGCTTTCAGTAATATGTATCAAATAGATCAGGTAGTATAGCACTCACGCAGCTTTCACTGTCTTCTTTCTCACTTCTTTTCCTTACCTGCCTGCCATATGTTAGATAGGTATTTTTCTTCCATACTTTATCTCATCCAGTCTTTTCTTCAGTTCTTCATCTTTATCATGCAAGCTTTTATTCATAGATAGGCATAAATATAAAAGGCCCAGTCCCTTGTCAGACATTAACAAACACAATTTTCTAACATTATACCAACACTGAGTCACTAGTGTCCATCCATTATTAGTGTACCGCTCCAAGAAGTGAAAGCAAAGAAGACTAACCCTTCTTCCTTGAAGTGTAGACTTGAGGCTCACTGTCATGTTGATGCTCCCATTTTCCTTCGCCAGAGGTAAGAACCTTCCGTTTCTTTGACTGTTTCTTAAACGACAGCCTCTTCCCTTAGTTAGGCCAATTTCTTCCTAAACAAACTATAGCATCCTGTTTATGATTTGACTAGCCCATGTTATAGAAAGATGATTGTCAAGTTTTACTCTGGAATATTTTATCCTGATATCAAATATAAGTCAGAATTAACTTTTTGGCATTTTTATCACACTGTCCTTCTATTCAGTTTATAACTGTAGTCAGCAATTATAACCAAAAAGGTGTCTCTTTGTGTGCTGCTTTAAAGTCAGATTTCTCCCATCTTATTGTTAATGCATTTTCAAAATGAACTGTTAAGATTTTACATTTACTGGCATAAAATTTTACCTAATAGATTTGATATGTATTTCCAGCTTGCAGAATAATAGAGAAATAAGTCAGGCTCATAATAGCAGAAAAATAAATTCAAACCACTGCTGATCTGACACAGATGTTAGAATTAACAGATGAGATCATTAAACATTACTAGAACTGGATTTCATATGCTCAGATGTTAAATGGACACAGGGAACATGTAAAAAGTCTTAAACTTCTAGAGATGAAAACGGCAATGTGTGAAATGAAAAATACACTTAACAGCAAATTAGACATTACAACAAAACAACCTCAAAGAACTTGAAGACATAGCAATAAGAGCTTTCAAAATAAAGCACAGTAAGAAAAGACATGAAAAGGAATTAATGGACTATAGAACAGTTTCAAGTGACCTATTACACATTAAATTGAAGTACCAATAGAGAGGAGAGTATGGACAGGGAAAATATTTGGAGAAATAAGGACCAAAACTTTTCCAAATTTGATGAGACTTATAAAAGCGCAGATTCAAAGCCTGAGATAAAAGTTCAGCCAATCCTAAGCACAAGAAATACAAAAAAAAAAAAAAAAAAAAAAAAAAAAAAAAAAAAAAAAAAAAAAAAAAAAAAAAAAAAAAAAGCCACCTGTAATCCCAGCACTCAGAAGGCTGAGACAAGAGGATCACTGCAAGTTCGAGGCCAGCCTGGGCTAGATAGTGACTTCAAGGCCAACCTCAACAATATACTGAGACCTGGTCTCAAACAAAAACAAAAATACCAATGCACATTATAATTATATTGCCAGAGCTTTTTAAAAGGTATGTATCAGGGAACAAAGATAACAGATTTCTTGTTCTTCACAATCAATGCTAAAATCTTAAGGTAGGGGAGGAGGGCATATTATGTACCAAGGAACAAAGACAACAGATCTCTTATCGAAGATAATGCCAGATTGGAAAAATACTGTCAAAGCAGTTTGACCTGTTTGAGATCTTTAGAACACTTACTTTAAAAAAGCATAGCAATTTTTTCTTCATTTTCGAGTGCACATCGAATGTTTTCTAAGACAGATTATATTTTGGGCTACAAATAAAGTTTGGTAAATTTAAAAGTATTTGAATCATACGAAGTAAGTTCTCTGAACACAGTGGAATTAAAATAGAAGCAACAGAAAAGCCTCAGAAATTCTGCAAATGTCTGGCATTTAAATAACGTACTTTTCAAAAACTAATGAGTCAAAGAAGAAATTGAAAGGGAAATTAGAAATAAATAAATTTAAGGAAGAAATCATACCAGTTCTATACAAACTTTTGTAGTAAACTGAAAATGAGGGAGTATTTCCCAGCTCAATTTTTGAAGCCAGAAGATTAAAAAAAAAAAAAAGGAAAAAAGAAAAAGAAAACTGTACAAGTGCACATCTGTAATCCCAGCACTCAGGCAGGAGCATCACCTCATCTCAAGAAAAAGGGTTGGGGATGTAGTTCAGTGCAGAGGCCCCAGGTTCTGCAAACAAACAAACTGCCACTTATTCCTAATAAAAATTCTAGGTAAACTAGGAATAGTAGAGAATTTCCTCAAACTGCTTAGGGACATCTATGAAAAACTTACAGCTAGCATCATATTTAATGATGAAATACTTTGTGTCTGAATACTTTGTACCAGACCAAAATCAGGTACCGGACAAAAAGGCTACTTATGACTTCAATTTGGCATTGCATTTGAGATTCTAGGTAGTACAGTCAGGCAAGAAAAGACATAAGGCATGTAGACAGAGAAAAGAAGTAAACTGTCTTTATTCAGGACACCATGAATATCTATATAGAAAATCTAATAGAATCTATAAAAAAGCAGTTAGAACTAATAAGCATCAAAAATTTTAAATATCTAGTGATAAATTAGATGTAAAATCTTTGTATGCTGAAAACTATAAAACATTGCTGAGAAAATTAAAGAAGACACTAGTAGACAGAAAAATATCTTGTTTTTAATTTGGAAGACTCAAAATTATTGAGATATCACTTTTAGATATAGATTCATTATGATCCTAAACAAAATCCTGCTAGCTTTTTTTTTAAATCAAAATTCAGACTGATTCTAAAATGCATGTAGAAATGCAGAGGATCTAGAGCTACTTTGAAAAAGCAGCATCCTTATTTATAATAGCCCCAAACTGGAAGCAATTCCAAATGTTTTTCAAACAAACTGTGATTATATCAGAATCCTAGCTATTCTGTTACATAGCAGAACATTGCTTAACATAAAATGAACAAACTGTAATGCTAGAACACAGATGAATCACATGTATATTATGCCAAATTAAAGAAGTGAGTGAGTCTCAAAAGGCTATATAGTGCCTGCTTCCATTTATGTGACACTCTGTAAAAGACAAGTTTGTAACAATGGGGTTTCCAGGGCATGAGAATAGGGAGGGAACTGATAACAAAGGGCTGGAGAGAATTTGGGGAAGGTCTGAATGTGTGTTAATGCACTAAGAGACTGTAGACATCTGTCACCCACAACAGAACTTTACACCCAAACTTGTAGAATATGCGTAGTATACTGGATACAATTAAAAGTGTCATGAGAGGATCTTTTTTTTTGATGCCAGATAATGGATACCTGAGGGTTCTTTATATTATTAACTCTATTTTGTATATGTTTGAAATTTTCCATTAGGAGTTTTAAAAGCTAAAAAATAAACTGTGAGTGGAAGATGTCCACAAGATTCACAGAAATCCAAATAGTGTGTGCTCAGGGATTAAGGACACAGGATGAAGTGGAAACATAGAAAATCAAGAGAAGCCGGGTCAAAGAATGCCCTGGAAACAGTGTCTGAGAGGCAGAGGAGCCGGGAACATGAGAGACAGGAGACAGTGAGGAGTGAGGTGCTGGCAGTGCGAAAGCTCCCATGTAAGACAGGATAAGATCATTGGTAACTTTATAAACATTCTTGGAATAACAGCTATAAAAACAGATAACAGATTAAGAGAGAAATGATAGTAATAAAATGGAGACAGTGAAGGCACTCCATTAAGAAACTAATTATTGAAAGAGGACTGATAGAAAGTAGAGACTAGTTCACTGACAGAGAAAATTGCATGCTTTGGAGTGTTCGAATCTTTTGCAATTTAAATTAATGAGTTGAATCTGCTTCCTGTGCCTATTGCTGTGACCAGTACTTAGTTCTGATGCCAGGTCTTCAGTGGATAACATTTATAGTTACTGCTACTCCAGTACCTGTACTTTTTTGTTTTACATTATTGAGCTTGCGTAAACACTCTTTAGAAGAAAATATTTAGATATCTTCCATAGACTCTAGTCCCACAGTAAAGCTGAAGGGGTACTCCGCCAATTTCATGAAAATTAAAAATGAATAAATTCTAAGGTGGTTTAAAATTAACTTTAAAATATTTAAGTCAACATTTAGTAAATATCAGATAAGCTTTTCTTATCTGTTACTTACTAGAAAAGGACCTTGTCATCTAGCTTTACTCCTTTACTCACATTTAGAAAAAAATTTGAAACAGTGCATCAGACATGAAAATAGTACCAAGTGTCATTTCATTTACAGGTCTGCATTACATTTACTGAATTTGGAAAAATGCAAAATATCTGTAACTTTCTCGTTGAAAAGCTAGACAGCTCTGTTGTCGTCAGTCCACCCCTGTTCTATCACACTCCAGGTTCTGTGGAAAATCTTCGGTAAGTGAAGCACGTTTTAACTAAATTAGCCATTTGTCAAACAGAACTTTTCAATGCTGCTGTTCATTGAGTGTCATGTTAACGATCCCTGCATCTAACTCCCAAGACGGCAGGCCTGTCTCGCGGCTGTGGAGAATGCGTGGCGCAAAGCTCGAGAAGTCTGTGGCCTCGTCGGCCAAGCCCTAGGAAAACCTTTGCTGATCAAAGAAGAAGAAACGAAAGAGTGGGAAGGCCAAGCTGACGATCACCCATCATCCAGACTCTCAGATTCGCTCACTGTACAACAGAAAATCAAAAGTACAACAATACATGCTGCTTCGAAAGTATTGATAACTTTTGAGGTAAAGGGGAAAGAAAAGAGAAAAAAGTATCTCTGAAATTTCAACCAAAATATTTGTGCCTTTTTTAATCTACTTTTATACTTTATATAACGTTTCCTTCTGTCCTGAACGTGTGTGTGTGTGTGTGTGTGTATGTATATGTATGTATATATATACAGTAGATAAACTGTCCCTCCAAAATTTGCCAGTTCTTGAATATAGTCCCACAGAATTCCTATGTTCACTTTGTTTCTATTTTCAAAATCTTATTCTTAGAAATACTCTTAGGGAAATAAATATATGTGCACATTTGCAGACTAGCAATTCATACAAGTATATGTATCTTTTCACTATAGAAAGAAATAGGGACACTTTTGTACTAATAAAAGGAATTCTAATGTTTCATCAAACCTAATAATTTTCAGTAATTCAATATAGATGCATGATTTTAAGTGCATCCTGTCAGCTCTGAGATTTTGTTTTGCCCCACTTACAAGCTAGTGAGTTAATCTGTTACTCTTTCATGGGTGCTAGCAGAAGACTCAAATTCTGGGACAGACATAAAGCACTGTTATCATAGCACAACAAAGAGCATGATTCTCAGCATATCGTCATTGGTTCCTTTGTCCCAATTTTGTGGGCCAACACAATTCGGCCATACACAGTATGGCTACACATATGGGGCATTTTCATCGTACCTAATGACTACTGAGCTTGAAATATTCACTGAGTTTTTCTTTTTCCAGGACTGAGGATTGAACCCAGGGCTTTTATACTGAGCTACATCTCCAACTATTTTATTGTTTTGTTTTTTTTTTTTTTTTTTTTGAGACAGGGTCTTACTAAATCCCTACGTTACCAGGCCAGGCTCAAGCTTGTGATCCTCCTGCCTCAGCCTCTCAAAGTGAGAATCAATGATTTTTATTTATCATAAACAGAAGTAGACCTTCTCTTTGTCCTGGAAGGATACTGCTTCATCTCTCACAGATGCTCACTGCACACTCAGTCCTGTGAAACGGCCCAGTAAGAGAGGAGTCAGTTTTCTTACTGCCACACCTAGTAAGAAAAGTGGAGGGTGAGCTGCGTGGAGGACTGCCTCTCCCAGCAGATCCAGGAGTTAGTTTCTAAAGATGCAGACCAACAAGCCCAGCTGTTTACAACCTCACAACATAAATAAAAAGAATGCTAAACAATGCATAGCTTTGAATAAAAGGGCAATGAGATATACTAGGAAAATATTTTGATGCCAAAAATAAAGACATAGGGACCAGACTACCTTCTACAGGACTTCTTAGATTGTTCAAGCACTGTGCAATACAAATGGAATGCAAGCCACATATGTAAAGTGAACTTTCCTAATAGATTTGAAAGAGTAAACATGAAAAACAGTTGAAGCGAGGCATGGTGGTGCACGCCTGTAATCCCAGCATTTGGGAGGTTGAGGCAGGGGCATCAGTTCGAGCCTGGGCTACAGAGTGAGACCTCCATCTCAAAAAAACAAACAAAAACAGTTGAAACTAATTTTAATAACATTTTATTTAACTGGGTATATCCAAAATATTTCAGCATATAATATTTTTAAATCATTAAAGAGATAATTCTTTTTTGTGTTTAGTCTTTTAAAATCCAGTGTATAATTTATGTTACAGGACATCTGTATTCAAATTTTAAATTTTTGTGAGAAACTCAGGATCTGTAAGTGTTGCCTCGGTTCATGAACTCAATTCTTTCCAAGATTCTGGTCACAAACCAAATCGGATGAGAACCATATCAAATTCAAAGGGGAAATTTGATTTGGTTCTTGTTCAGTTCAATTTGCAGCCAAAAGCATGGAAAGAATTAAATTCATGAACCGAGGCACCCTGTATTTAAATTCCTAAAAGGTACACTTGAAAAAATATTCACATACCCAAGTTGTTCCAAGCATGCTCAAAAGACCCAGTAAATGTATCAAGCATCCATTTTTAAATTAAATAAATTTAAAATACAGTTTCTTACTGATACTACAGTACACACTGCCACATTGCAAGTTCTTGAGAGCCACAAGTGGCTACCTTTTTGTTCAGTGTATGGTCACTCACTGAGATGATGATCCCTGAGAATGTCTGAAATGTAACAAGTGTATGTCATTGCTATTGCATTTCGCATTGTCCATGAGTGATCATAAGCCAAGTCTGCTGTGCCACACAGGCTTTCCATTCGCCACACTTCTAGGACAGGGTTTTTCTTTTGGTAGATCTTGAAAGTCATATTCTAGCCTTTCTTTCCAACAACATGTGGTTTTCATTCCTGTCAGCTTTTTAAAGTAACCCTGAATCGTACTTTACTCCTCTCTCTCAGCGTGTCTTTGGGGAAAGAGGTGCAGAAGCCGAGAAGGAAAGTTTGATTCTAGCATCACTATATTGAAGGTACAACCTCATATTGGAATGGAAACTCCTCGAGAATAGAGATCTTGTCTGCCTTGTTCACGGTTGTGTTCTAGCCCCTTCCTGCCTAGCATCAGGGCTGACGCCAAGTACACTCTCAAGTATTTACTGAGCAAACTTACCATTGTGTGAATTTGGCGAAGCACTTTAAAATCTCTTTACTATTCCTTTTCTTTACCAATGCAATGACACTAAAAATACGTACCTTGCAGTGTTACTGTAAGGATTAAAGTTGACAGAAGACCGTGAGAGCAGTGCCTCGTGTATAGCAGTCACTCAGTAAATGGTAGCCATTGTATCAACTGCAATGTTTATTGTCAGCCCAACGAGAAATCGACTTTTTCAAGTCCTCCATTTAGGTGAATTTTTAGTCCCACTGAAAGTTAACAGAAAATCAGCATAAGATATGTTGAACTTTTATTGCTAAAAGACAAATTATGTCTTAGCTTTTATTTATCCAGTTGTGCAGAAATGTAGCATTCAGACTGAAAAGAAAATCAAGGAAAAAAAATTGTTCATGAGCCACAAAAATGTAATCATGTGGGTAGACTTTTCTTAGCCATGGCTTCATAATGTGTTTGGTTCCATCATACTTGACAAAAAAGACTTTCAACTAGTATGAAATATCTAAAAACAAAAATTTCTTTTTAAGTTTGCACGCACTTTTTAAAAGTTGTGAGAATTTTTAAAGATGTTGCTTTAAAAAAAAAAATCCTGAAACATGTACAGCCCTACACTTGTATAGACTACCTAAGGGGAGAAATCTTGCAGAGGTTGAACTGATTTGTCTATGGTATCCTAGATCTTCAAGATCAGAGGTGTCACATTTAGTTGTCAGTTGATGGCAATTTAATTTCTGACACACAGCATACACTGGAATCTGGCAGTTATTTTGGGAGCCTTCCTCAAACGTCTGCTACACTAAACCTTTTCTGAACTTAATCCTAACAGAATGTCTTTCTTATTATGAGCCCCCTTTAAAAAAAAAAACTTTCCAAAAAGAAAATGACAATTGCTATTTTCTGACATTTTTTTCTAATTAGGATGTTTGAAACAGACCCACTATAGTCTAAGCTTCTTTTAAAAAGGAAATGCTATTAAGGCCTTTTTATGTTACTAATAAAATTTAGGATTTCATTCAGTTCCAACTAAAAATTACTCTTTCTGTAGTAGCAGTTATTTTACTTTTATCAGTGTTATTCAACAGTATGAGCTCAATGTAAATAAGACCTGGAAAAATAATTTGCAACTCAAGATTCTGTATCTTATACTTAGTAATTATTATGTCCTCAGGAATGTCCCATTTCTGTCAGGCTTTTTGAGGAAAATTGGATGGTAAGGAGTCCTTCTAATAGTCTACAAAAATTAAAACATGAATTATGAAGTAAAAACAGAACATGCTTAATATATTAATAACATTTACATTAAAAATTGTAGTGGAAATTTCAATTTAATGGAAAGAAAATGCTTTATTCATTCCAGAAAAATGACTATGTAAATTATTTTGACTAAAAATATCATTGACAATTACTATTATTCTTTTGGTATTTGCCACCAAATAGCTTTTACTTATAACCTGATGTGGCCGAAGTTACTTCAGAACACTTAGGTATCTTAAAAGACTGGAATTGACAGTGGCTAATCTGTATCAAACACCACTCTCAGGGAGAGAAAATAGAAGTCTTCCAAGAAGGATGATTCTCACTATTTTATTAGAAGGATGAACGTGCATGCTTACACCTGTTTATCCAAAGGGTATTTCTGTCTGGGGTACACTGCTGAAGCTCTGGCCTCCATGTTCCAGCCAGTAATGGCTCAATAGCCAGCCACATCCCTTGTGCAAGGTCCCCAGTTTCACAGCAAAATGAGCAAAGGCCAGCTTTACATTCTCAGTGCAAATTGATTCTATTATAACAGTGAGGGGGAAAAGACTAAGCAAAGACTTTATTGACTACACAGGTTTAAGATTAGGGTTTCATATGATCAGTGTAAATGACAAGAGCCAATGTTAGTGAACCATAAACTGAAAAATAGTTTACACACCAAAAGATGGAAAGCCCAGATGCCAAGGGAAATTACTAATCTAGAATGATCCTGAAATAAGTTACTGATCCTTGAGTAAAAGAAATACTCCTTATACATTTGGTTTGGCAGACAGGGTATGGTATATGTCTCTTTCAAAATGATGTCTTTCAAAAATAAATTCTATTAGCTATCCTGCTTCTTTACTTTGAAAATAATTTTAGATACAGAGTCAAAAATAGGTCCATAATTCCAGCAATTCATATGTGCCTCAGTTTAACCTGATCACATTGATTACACCTGAATTATTTTTTATCTGTCCCTTGACATGATCATGCATTCCTGAAGAAAGGAATTATGTGGGAGACATTTATTTTCCCACTGTCTGGCTAGTAAAAGTAGAGGAAATACTGGCTGTCACGTATTCTGTTGTATTCCCAAACAAAAGAGACCATTGGTAGCAGAGAACTGAACTGCCATGAGGATGGAAAAGGGAGGGAATGCAGGATGTTGATTCCAGATGTACATTGAAGTTACTCATTTTCTTCAGTAGACATGCTATTACTCCTCTGATGCTTAGCTTTGCCAAAAAGGAGTCTGTGGGCTGAGATGTAGCTCAGTTGCAGAGAGCTTGCCTACTATGCATGAGGTTTTGATGTATGATGGGTTGATGCTTAGCACTGCAAAATGAAAGTCCGTGCCTATGTGACAACATGCAGTTTGTTGTACCAGGTAGTTGGTTAAAGTGCTCTAGAACCATTTCCAGCTCTTGCATCAGCTGTAAGTGTGTGTCTTTGCCCTTCACCTCCTCTTGCCATGGATGATGATTACTTCTGTGCCACACATGTTCTTACAGCACACAGGCCGTAACCCACCACTCAGAGAAATTTGCTTTTCAAGTTTTGACTGAAACTACTAAAAAATTGCATCTAATAAATTCAGTTAACTTCTAAAAACAGATGGTCAAGTTGAATTTGTTTTCATTGGCATTAACTTTGCTTTCAAAGCTTATTTGAGAAAATTATATTTGTATGTGATAGCAATAATGAATGTGTGGCAATACAAAAAGGTTATATTTTTCCTTCTATTAAATCAGTCATGTACATTATAATTCCATTTAAAAAGAATTAGTGTAACAACTCAAATCAACTGTAGCCCCAGTAAGTAAATAGCATCAAAATAATTTATTCTTTTTAGTTTATGCTAAATTAATCATGAAAAGTTCAAGGTATTGAACTTTTGGAGTTCAATAGTACTCCATACTATATGGAGTAGGGAGTAAAATGTAATTCAAAGGTGAATGTCAACCAAATAAAATACAAAATTTTGTTTAATATATCAGAAATCTCACTAGTTTAATACCTGCAAAGTAGGTAAATTTCTTCATCTTCATTGTGCCAGCTCCTGAGACAGTAAATTAGCAATACTGATTCATGTGGTCTGCAACAAAATCAATTTGAATATGCAGCTGAAACCTTTAAGAGTTTTTTGCAAGCTACAGAGGTCAGTGTATATTTGAAGAATGACTATATTGGTTTCACTCTGTAGGGATGTTGAGAATTCACAATATCCCAAAATATTACTGCATTTAAATATTGCATGCATTTAAAATATTCATTTAATACTTGAATGAGAAGAAATGGAGAGATGATGAGCTCAATATTAAATTCAGTACTTTAGAAATGTTTCACTGAAATGATCAGATGCCTCATGGACCAATGTTAAGTAATGATTTCCCATAGTGTTTGCTGATGATACGCGAACAACCACACAGTGGGCTCTGAGAGCACCTGAAGCCCTCTCTCCATCACAGCAGTCCTGCTGTGCAGGAAAAGCAGAAATGCCAGCAGTGTCCACTGGGCCACCCAACTGCTCTTCCTCAGTGGATAAGCTAGAGGATTCAAGAAGGATCCCACAAGTAGTAGTTGAGGGAATAATAAATTTCTTGGAAAATAGCACAGCATGATAGGTCCCTAAGAAGCTCATGTGGACACAGTACTTTCCGTGCTGTTTTCGGTCTGCTGCTCAACAGAACTATTGATAATTTTTCTATTCCTGATGAGTATCAAGACTAGAAACACATTCTAAAGAGTGTTTTAAAATCATAATCAGAAATACAGAATACAGTATAATTACAATGCTTCAGTGCCTTCCCCGGCTATCAAACCAGTTTGATAGCCGGAGAAGACACTGAAACTAGTTGTCTCAGTCCATTGTGGCAGTGAGGGGACCAAAGGGAAGCAAGGGGGAAGGACATGATAACCTCCAAACCACCGGCCAAACCACATCTTCCCTTTGAACAGCACAGCAAATACAAGAGAGGGCTTCTAGTACTCAGCTCAACTCTTGCTTTCAAACAATCCTGTCTCAGCCTCTCGAGTACATGGTACTAAAGGCACACATGCCACCATGCCCAGCTGCCTCATTTTTTTAACTAGAATTTATCTATCCTCTTAGCTACCTGGCCTTTGAAATGTTTATACAGAAAAAACAAGGATTTAGTAGGTATCGTGTACACGATTAGGTGCATGGCAAATTTTACAGTTGATCAAAAAAGACCTTACCTGTCTTCCTTTACTTTGTATACACAGTATTTTAAATATATTTTGGAAAATGTATGTACAAATCAGGCACCAGATTAGGATTCGAAGGCAAAATAATGAATAAATAATAAGGAGTTTATTATGTCACTCATCCATGCCCAAATCCTCTGACACTATTCCAACAGTCAGGAGCTGATATATAATGCAGAGGTTTATTTCTCCCAAAGGTTAAGTAAGATATATACCAATAAAGGGAAGTAATATTTTATTTATGTTGGAATAAATTATATCCAAGTACATAGTAGATTGTATATTCTTTTCTGAGTTAACTGCATTTATTTTCCAACTACTTAGGTATATTTTAGGTGAAAGTGTACAACTGAGACTGGACAACTATTCCACTGTCCTCATCTTGCTTCAGTTTTTCTTGAGAGAAAGCAAATCTGAAGAGAGCCAGGCCTTTGGATGGAAAAGCAATAGCCAGGCCTGCATGCCCACCTAGAGATAAACAACTTGAGATTATACTGTATTTAGAGATAAACAACTTGAGATTATACTGTATTTAGCTAATAGGCATCAGATGCATAGGTGGGTGTCGTGAACATCTGGACTCATACTCCCCGCCCTTCCCAAAAATGCCTTTGTTCTTTCCATACACCCTTGCTATATGACTCGTTTTCCTATTGAAGCAATATTAACTAAGCGACTATACTTGTAATCCTGTAGGTCAGTGATGGTGAACCTTTTAGAGACCAAGAGTCCAAACTGCAACCCAAAACTCACTTATCGCAAGGTGCCAACACTGCAATTAAACCGCGATACTGAGGTTTTAGTTTAGAAAAAACACTTCATACATTAACATATTTCGTCGTAAAAGAAAAACACAATAACAGCTTTCAAGGATTCAAACATCTATTTACTGAATGGTAAAAGTTTGCATTTGGCATGCTTTTGCACAATTAATGTGATCTTTGCTGTTGTATGCAAACAACAGCATGCCAAAGTGTTTGATAATTTCTCAAACCTTCACTCGGGTGACTTGGCTCAAGTGCCTACAGAGAGAGGCTGCCATAGGTTCTGAAAGAAACTTACCAATCCTGCACATGGATGTGAAGGAATTTTTTTTGTGTTGTACTTGTTGTTGTTGTTTTGGGGTTCTTGGATACAGGAGCTCACAATGTAGGCCAGACAAGCTAGCTTCAAACTCAAACTCTAAATCTTCCCGCCTTGGCCTCCTGAGTGCTGGGATTTTAGGCATGGGCTACCATGCTCAGTTTTATCCAGGAATTTTTTTTTTTTTACTTGTTTTTATCTTTCTTTTTTCCTCCTTTTTAAATCTTTTTCATCTTTTTTTTCTTTTTTCTTTTCTTTTGGTTGTTATTTTTCTCTTTAATTTTATTTCTTATTTTTATTCTTTAATTGGATTTCATGTCTCCTTCTTTCTCATGTTTTTCTTGTGTTTTATAATCTGGCATCTTCTTCCATTTTTTTCTTCCTCTGCCCCTTCTGTTTTTATAATTCCTTTCTTATTAATATTTTATTAATTTTGTCCTTTTAGTTTAGTCTATATTTTATTGTGCCACTGTCTTCTATTATTATTGGTGGCATAGTTGCTTTCCATTGGTTTTTACTCTGTTTCAATATCTGATTTGTCATTTTTACTGTGGTCTGTTTTCACCTCTCTGGGTGGTACTGAGGATCAAGCCCTCAAAAGAAGGCCACTTACTAAGCACACCCTCACGTAAAAGTGGAAGAGATAGTCATTCCAACAAATGAGGAAATCTCAACAGAAATACAAGAACTATGAAAACAAAGACACCACAACTGCTCCAAAGATTAAAAACTTCAGCAGCTAAATACAAAGATATTGAAATGGATAAAATACTAAGGAATATAAAAACTTGATTTTTAAAATGATCAGTAACTTCAGAGAAGATACAAACAGTTGAGTGAATTAAGGAAGACAATGAAGATATGAAAGAGCTATTCAACAAAGACAGATTCTGATGAAGAAACAAACAGAAACTTTAGAAATGAAAAGCTCAACAAGCAAATCAAATACTCAAAGGAAGACTTCACCAATATACTGGATCAAGAAGACAGAACTTCCATTCTGGGATCCTGAGGCAGGAGGACTACAAACTTCAACCTAGCCTGGACAATTTAGCAAGATCCTTTCTCAAATTTATTTTTAATTTTTTTTTAAGTTCGGTGTATATATAGCTCAGTGTGAGGGCCCTAACTTCAATCCTCAGCACTCCGAAAAAAAAGGACAGAATTTCAGGGTTTGAAGACAGTTGATGAGTTATCACAGACAATAATGAAAAATAAGTAAAAAAAATACAGAAATCTGGGACATGATTAAAAAAACAAAATTAATGAGTTTTTAAGTATAGAAGAGGGTACCAAGAATACAAACTAAAGGATAAAAAGTTTATTCAGTGAAATGACAGCAGACATTTCTAAATTTGGGGAACATCCAAAATCTCGGGAAAGACATATATTCAGATACAAGAACCCCAGATAGGCATGACTGAAAAAGATCATCCACATACCGTATTATAGTTAAAATGCCAGGAGTACAGAACAAGAAAAAAATATTGAAAGCTACAAGAAAAAAACACCACATTAATTTGGAAAGGCAATTCCATCAAAATAACTGCAGATTTCTCTGCAGAAACTTGAGAGTCTTAAGAGGACACAGAATGATGTATTTCAAACCCTGAAAGAAAATTGACAAACTAGATTACTGTACCCAGCAAAGCTATCCTTCACAATTGAAGTAATAAAGACCTACCAAGATAAGCAGAAATTAAAGAATTCAAGCCAGCATTGCAGAAGATGCTTAAAGGAATCCTACATGCAGAGAAAAAGAATAAATAAGAAAAATGAGAGAAAAGAAACATTAAAAAAATAACATGGCAGGAATGAGTACATATCACTCAATAATAATCTTGAATCTAAATGGTCTCAATCTCTAAATAAAACATACAGACTGGCAGGTTGGATTAAATACCAAGACTCACTTTTTGCTGCCTGTACGAAACACACATAAGCAACAAAAACATACACAATGAAATTGACCAAGATGGAAAATGATATTCCATGCAAATAGCATCCAAAATCAAGCAGGAGTACCAATACACGTATCTGACAAAACATATTTCAAGCCCAAAGTGAAAGAGACAGAAAAGGTCGTATTGATAAGTGAACAATCCACCAAGGTATAATAATTACAAATATATATATCTGAACATTGGTGCATCCAATTTTATACCACAAACACTACTCAATATAAAAAGCAGATAGGCCCCATTACAATATTAAGTGACTTCAAAACTCCAATAGGTGTCTGATTTATTTCACTTAATAGTATGTTCTTAAGGAGCATCCATTTACATACAAATGACTCTAGTTTATCCTTCTTTATGGCAGTGTAGTACTCTGTTGTATAGAAAAACCACATCTTCTTTAGCCATTCATCAGTTGTTGGGCATTTAGGTTGTTTCCAAGACTTAGCTATTACAAATTGTGCTGCTATGAACATGGTTGTGCATATATCCCTGTGGTATGATGATTTTAATTCTTTTGGGAAAATACCAAGCAGAGGAATAGCTGGATCAAATGGAACCTCTAGTTGTAGTTTTCTGAGGAATCTCCATAAGTGTAACTAAGGACAAAGGGGTATAATAGATATTATGTAAAAAACAAAAAAAAAAAGTATCCAAAAGAGAGGAGAAGAAAAGATGAAAGGGAAAAAAATGGAAAAATGTAAATAAACTTGTTGCAAATAGAGAGGGGTGGGTGAATGGAAGGGAGGGGAGGGGAAGAGGGGGGAAAACCAAGATACATCATGTACAGGTACAAAATAACCGTGTTGATTATGATCATTATGTATACAATGTACCAATACATGTTCTTGGTAAAAATAAAAATTAAAACAAATGAAAACTCTAATAGGTAGGTCATTCAGACAAAAACTCAATATACATCAGTTATGAACTATAACATAGGTCAAGTTAACAGACATCTATAGGATATTCTATCCAACAACTGCAAAATATACATCCTTTTCAGCATCTTACAGAATTTTCTCCAAAATAAATTATATTTTAGATCACAAAACATGTCTTAACAAATACCAAAAAGCTGAAGTAATTTCTTGCCTCTTAGAAGATAATGGAACAAAACTAAAAATCAATAGCAAGGGAAATTACGCAAACTACATAAACGTGGATTGAAAAATTCACTTTTGAATGATCAGTAGGTCGTTGGATAAATCAAGTTGGAAATTAAAAATTCCTAGAATCAATTGAAAATGGAAACAATATACCACAATCTCTGGGGTGTAGAAAAGATAGTTTTAAGAGGAAAGTTTACAGCAATGAGTTCCTACATCCGAAAACGAGAAAGATCTCAAATTAATATCTAATGATGTATCTCAAGATTTTAGAAAACAGGCATGGTGGTGCACACCTGAAATCCTACCGCTTAGGAGGCTGGGGCAGGAGGACCGCTGCAAGTTAGAGGGCAGTTTGGGCTACATACTGTGTTTAAGGCCAGCCTGAACTACACAGTAAGACCCTGACTCAAAAAAAAAAAAAAAAAAAAAAAAAAAAAAAAAAAAAAAAAAAAAAAAAAAAAAAAAAAAAAAAAAAAAAAAAAAAGAATAAAGATCAGTTGAAATGAATGAGATAGAGACTGAAAGTATATAAAAGATAAATAAAGTTTCTTTATCAAAATGATGGACAAGACTTTGAAACTTTTCGCTAAAGTAAAAGAAAGAAAAGACCAAACTCAATGCAATTAGAAGTTAAAAGGGGAATGTTGCTGCAAACACCACTGAAATCCAGAGGATCATTAGGGACTATTTTGAAAACCTATTATTTCAATAAATCTTCCATAAATTGTTAGAAAAAAATACTTCTAGACACATATAATCTAACAAAATTGAAGCAGGAAGACATTAAAAAAAAATATCAAGCAATGAGATTGAAGCAGTAATAAAGCATCTCCCAACAGGGGCTGGGGATTTAGCACAGTGGTAGAGTGCATGCCTAGGAAGCACAAGGCCCTGAGTTTGATCCCCACCTCCTCCCTCCACAAAAAAAGCCTCCCAACAAAGAAAAGCCCAGGGCCAGAGGGATTCACTGATGTGTTTTACCAGATGTTTAAAGAACTAACACCAATTGTCCTCAAACTAGTCCATGAAATAGGGAAGGAATATTTCCAACCAAACTCATACTACATGGCCAGTATCACCTTTATGCCAACACTAGATAAGAGCATAATAAGAAAACTATACACCAATAACCCTGATGAACACAGACACACAAAAAAATTTGTGTGAGACACAGTCTCACTAAGTAGTCCAAGCTGGCTTTAAACTCATTGTGTATCCCAAGCTGGCCTCAAATCGTGATTGTCCTGCCTTAGCCTCCCGAGTGTGAGCATCACGGGTGAGTGCCATCATGCCTGACTGCAAACTGCTTTATAAAATACTTGCAAACCAAATTTAACAACACATCAAAGAGTTCATACACCATTCATTCCAGGAGTGCAAGGAAAGTCAAATTATCATTTTCAGATATGATCCTAAACTTAAAAGATCTTATCTAATTCATCTTTTCTAAAAAGATTCTACATCTGATAAATAAATCTAGCAAAGCATCAATATGCAAAATAAACACACAAAAATCAATAGCTTTTCTAAACATCAAAAATGAAAAATCAGAAAAATAATTCCATTCACAGTATCTTTAAAAGAAAAAAATGTATTAAAAAATGAGCTTAATGAGGTGAATGACTTCTACAAGGAAAATTAATTATAGAACATTGAAGAAAAATTGAAGAATGCACTAGAAGATGGGAGGATATCCCACATTCATGGGTTAGCAGAATCAATATTACTAAATTCCCAAAAGCAATCTACAAATTCACTGCAATCCTCATCAAAATACTAATAACATTCAATGTCATATTGCTTTCTTGAAACAAAGGCAAAAATCAATTAATGGGATAGCATCAACTTTAAAAGCTTCCGCACAGCAAATGAAACAACACAGAGAAGAGGCAGCCTACAGAATAGGAGAAAAATCTTTGCCAACTACTTTTCCAATACAGGATTAATATCCAGGACATATAAGGAGCTCAACAAATGGGATATCAGACTAAAAAGCTTCTGTACAGCAAAACAATCAATAGAGTGGAGAGTCATCTTACAGAATGGGAAAAAAAAATTTCCAGCTACTCCTCAGACATATATCCTAATATGTAGGATATATAAAGAACTCAATAAAATTAGACCACTTAACGACCCAGTCAAGAATGGGCAAGTGAAATGAACAAACACTTCACAAAGGAGGACGTACAAATAGCCAACAAATATACGAAAAAATGTTCAACATATCTGGCCATTAGAGATATGCCAATTAAAACAATGCTAAGATTCCATCTTACTCCATAAAGAATGGCAATCATCAAGAAATCAAAAGATAACGAATGCTGGTATGGATGTAGTGAAAAAGAAACCCTCCTTCATTGTTGGTGAGAATGCAAACTAACACAACCATTATGGAAATCAGTATGGAGATTTCTCAAAGGATAAAATTAGAAATTCCATATGACCCAGCTATCCCCCTGCTACACATCTTCCCCAAAGAGCTTAAGACATCATACTACAGTGATACATACATACCAATGCTTATCGCAGCAAAATTCATAACAGCCAAATCCTGGAAACATCCTATATGCCCATCAAGAGACAACGGGATAAAGAAAATGTGGTGTCTATATATAATGAATACTACTTGGTTATGAAGAACAAATGTGAGACATTTGTAGGAAAATGGATGTAGCTGGAAAATACATTGAATGAAATAAATCAGACACACAAACTTGAATACCATATGATATCTCTCATCTGAGTAAGGCAAAGTACAAACTAAGAGAAAAATAAGGAAGGACAGAATGAGACAAGGGGATGGGTCTCTCACAGATGGGAAGAGGTCCAGGGGGCAAAGGGTGAGGAGTGAGAGAGAGAGAGGATAGAGAAATAAAGATAAACCATGTACAAGGTCCTAATAACCTCAATGAATTCAGATATTATATACCATAAACATGAACTAAGATTAATAATGTCGACAAGAATGAAAAGGGGGAAGGGAAAATAAATGGAGAGGGGAGGGAAAGGGATTAAAAAAACAGAAGCTGTATTATGTACATGTGCCAAATCCCCAAGATGATTATAAAATGCACATACTGCAAACATGTACCAATAAAGACTTACCTCCAAAAAATGGGCAAAAAAAACTTAACTCCAAAACAAAATTACCCAATCAAAAAATGGGCAAAGTAATTGCCAGACACTTTTTTAAGGGAGAAATAGAAATGGTCAATAATTATATGAAAAATGTTCAACATCATAAGTGATCAGTGAAATGCAAATCAATACTGTACTGAGATTTCACTGAACCCCAGTTAAAACAGATATTACCAAGAGTACAAAAAACAATAAATGCTGGTAAGAGTGTGGGGGAAAGGAACTTTTATACTGCAGTTAGGTTAAGCATGGCCATTATAGAATACGAAAGCTATACCACTCCGTGGTGTATACCTGAAGGAATTAAAGCCTGCGATGTATAGAAATAACTACATACTCATGTTTATTGCAGCACAATGCACAATAGCCAAGATATGAAATCAGCCTAGGTGCCCACCAGTGGATGAACTGATAAAGAAAGTGTGAGATAGATATAGATATATAGATATTACTGAGTCATAAACAAGAACAAAATAAAGTCATTTACAGAAAAACGAATGGAACTTAAAATCACCATGTTAAATAAAATAAGCCAGATTCAGGAAGAAAAGTATCACATGTTTTCCCTGATACGTGGACTCTAGGGACAGAGAAGATGGCAGGAAAGTAGAAAAGAGATTCTTAGATAAGAGGCAGGGGATGGGGGAGGTGTGTAAATGTGTAATAGGAAGAAAATAGGATCAAAGTATGTTATATGCACATTTGAAAATGCCACAATGAAAGCCAATATTCTGTAAAACCAATATGCACTAATAAAGTATATGTATATTGGAGGAAATAAAATGACAGTTTCACTTAAGAATGTCCTTTATAAAGCAATAAGAATGTTTATTGCTAGAAAATAAAAAAGTGATAAATAGCAAAATTTACTTCCTCTGATTCAAGCATCACATTTCCTACAAAATAGGTTCACAAATGTAAGGTGTCTTACATTTGTTGCTCAGATAAAAGTCTGCTTTTTTTTTGGTGCTGGGGATTGAACTCAGGGCCTTGTGTTTGCGAGGCAAGCACTCTAAACACTGAGCTAAATCCCCAGGCCCTCCTTGATATTTTTAAATAAAATACATTAATTAAAGAGAAAGCTTACATCGAAAAAGCTTTCCTCACTAGGGTCTCTCCTTGAAGAAGAAATGAAATACTGACCCATTTAATTCATAGTGTCTGTGTTAAGGAAAGTTTCAAAATTGGTACTGAGACTTTGGTGTATTTACTTGGTGTATTTTGTATGTACACAGAGAAAATAAAACTCAGGCTACTTGTACTGGGCCTTTTCTTACAGAATTGGGCTATTCTCACTCTGAGACAGTGTGCAGTACATGCCTACAGTGAGTGACAGTCTAGACATCTAACAGAACTTCCAGTTTTAGACATGTAATGTGGTAAGAAATCAGTGTGCACTAGTGTGCACGCACGTGTGTGTGCGCGCGTGCTGCTGTGCATGGAAGCCAGGGCCTCCTAAGTGCTAAGAAGCATCCTGCACCCCCAACTCCAGTAATTTTCTAAGTCACCTCAGCAGACCTTGCTGCAGCAGAGGCAGGTGCAAGGTTGTAGGGCGCCATCTGCCTGTCGTCTTCTTTCCCAGCAGCAAGTTTGTTTCTTGCCTCATGTGCAGCCTGCGCTGAAGATGATAGAAGTCACTCTGGTTCCAAGTCTATCTAACCCCAACCTCTTTTACACGTCCTTTCTGATTGGGAGCCAGTCGTGGCGTTAGAGCACTGACAGAAAACTGTCTGGTGTAATAGCCTAAAAGCTAGTCTTGAGATTAGAGAAAATATAAAATGATAAAGAGAGAAAAGAACAGATTGAGAGAAGGAAAACTGCTGATCAAAGAAAAAGCAAGTAACAGATTGGTCTGAAGGTTAGCACATCCTTCTTTGTCCCTGGAATGTAAACATCTATGCTAGCTTCCCTTGGCAAATCCATTGTGTATACATTTATGTGTGTACTTGTGCTCTGTAATTTGAGGACCCCTAGAAAGAAAACACAGTTAAAGTTTTACGTTCTAGCAAGCACCACCCTCCCCACCAAAATTTCTAACAATATAATTCATGAAAAGTTTGGAAATGATGGTAACAATGTAAGGAAAAACATGACTGTGTGATCAAAATAAAGCCAAAAACTTTTAAGATGCTAAAGTGTGTTGTGATGGCATTGAAAATGTGCCTTGCAGAACTCTCTTGTCAGGAAGCTTAACAGACAGGACCCAGGAAGCAGGATTCTAATTCCCACTGTCCTAAGACTGCTCCTAGCCAATACTGAATGTGCGGGTATAATTAAGCAGGTGATATCTGGGAGACACAGAACTCCTGTGATGGTCAACTTTGTCCCAATAGCCCAACCAAACCTTGCTCAGGTTACAGGTCAGTTGAAGATAATCCACACAGAACTTACTTCCCTCTCTCTTTCACTTAGGGATCAGATTTACATTATAGGATGGTAGGTCTCCTGGCATTTCCTGGCTCCCTCCCTATTTTCTCTCACAGGCATTTCGCTTATTAAAGTGCTTGCATATTTAATCTCATCTTGGCATCTGCTTTTGGAAGGTCGTAGATTATTTTAGATACTTTTCTCATTGCTGAGATGAAATATCCAGCACCCAGTGTTAAAGGAGGAGAGGTTTATTGCAGCTCAGTTTGCAGGGGTCTCAGTTCATAGTCGGCTGGTTCCAAAGCAGGGCAGCACGGCAGAGGAGCACTGCAGAGGGTAGAGTTCATAGCATGGCAGGCAGAAGGCAGGAAGCAGCAAGCAGCAGCCTGCCCTCTGCCTTTTATCTCTCCCAGGGTACCCCTCTTTTGGGTGGTGCCAACCACACCTAGGGGGTCCTTCTACACCCACAACTATGCTAAACCAATCAGTGGACTAGTTTAGTAACCATGAACCCTTAATACCACTATCATACCTTTAATTTTCAGCCTCACATACCCTAGATCCAGCCACCTCCAAAAAGCCCCACCTATGACCACATGAGGCTTCGGGGGACATCTAGATGCAAGTCATCACATGGATTAACCCATAAATCTAGATACAGTGTTGGAGATTGAATTTAAAGTAATCTGATCAATGCCAGATTGATGAAATTTTATTACATCCTACATACCAGAAAATGACTGTGGATAGTAAATAAAAGAAGATCCTCTTGACAGTCTCTTTGTCTTGTATAGGAAGATCTAATATTAGAAGTGCCTTTAGAGTATTATAATCCATAAGTAGAAATCACTCCTTAATCTAGTCAATACATTTGGTGCTGGAAAATGTTAATCTGTGTTTAAATTTCTGTACTTTAATATGGAGATAAAAATTATACCTACCTCATCTAGTTGCAAAAACTAAAGGAACTACTCTATGTGAAGAATGTAGAACAGTGGCTGACACAGTGTTTAATTGGTACTTACTTTATTATCAATATGAGTTTGGCATTTAAGAACATGTAGTTTGCAAAGACAGCTAGGATAGAAAATCTAAGTGAAAAAAATAAGAGCCAGGGAAGAAACAGAGTGGCTAAAGTCCAAATTTGTTTATTTAGTTCACTGTCTTATAAGGAAGAGAAGCTGGCATCATTTGCTCCAATTTTAGCATTGCCTATATTGGAAATTTATTAATTATAGTTTGTCATCCAGTAAAATAATACTCTATTTTGTAAAATATAACTACTCTCACCACTATGAAAATTTAATTAATATATAATTGGCTTTCTAATAATAATAGAGAAATGCATTCCAAACAATCTTTCAAGTGGCATTATTGAGAGTGGCTGGCTAAGGCTAGTGAGGAAATGAGTTGCCAGAGATTAGCAAAATTTATGGCTCATATAAGAAACAAAACTGGGACCTTTAAAGTCTTTAGGATACAGCCCAGATCAAGGTAATTATATATGTCTATTATTTCTCTGGAATAAATATGGGCTGCATAGTGATTTAATATGGTTGTTTTTACATCAAAAGAACAGCAAAAATCTTGGGGAAATTATCTGTTTAATAAATTTTGGGGTGCAAGTTTTCAGTTGAATAATTAAAGCCATCTTCCCATCACTTTTTAAGATTTGAGTTAAAGGTCTCAGATTAAGTTACATGGGATCTTCTAGATTTTTTGTTCAGTAAAGTTAAAAACCTTGGAGAAGATAATACAAAGTTATAGTATTATTTTGTAAAACATTAACCAGTTTTTTATCTAATCCAGCAATCTTATCTTCCTGTGAATGGACTGGACTTGTCTGCATGTCTCATAATTTACTGTTGAAAATTAGACATTTTGAATATTTTATAACTGGAAATCAAATTCTTTCCCCTTTCTTAGGGTTTTTTGTTGTATGTTGTGTGTTGTTTAGTGACTTTATTCTAAATTATTTTTGTAATGATCTTTTGTCAGGTTTAGCCATTGAATTCTCTGTCTCAGTAGCTGAGAGGCCTGCTAGTAATTTGACAAAGATTTTATTAAATGCTTGGAGTCGAAGTAAGTTTATATGAACAAAACTGCCAAAGCCCAAGTCTTTACTGTTTGCAGATTGGTTGTGTGTGGGAGGCACTGTATTTCAGGGCTCAGGCAGGCTGTTTACACCTCTGCCTTAGCTGTCACTTCCTAAAGTTCAGACAGAAGTGAAAGCTTGGGGTCTTCTCAGGACTCTTCTGAGTTTCCAGCAAGTGCCCAGCCCTATGCATACACATGGCCTTCTAGACTTCCCAGTACACAGTGTTTTTTGAAGCCTTCATTCTTCCATGTTTCTTCTTCCCCAGCACTTTCTTCTGAACTTTTCAGTCTGTGTGCTGCTTGGCTCCATCTTTTGTTTCTTAAGCCAGAGTAGCTGTGACTAGTGCATTTCTTTTAAAATACTTTTGACACACATTGTCTGGTGTTCATCTCGGTCATGAAAAAGTGCCAAGGGGGTGAAATGTAGGCAAGCCCCTGAGCCATCCTTCAGGGAGCTAGACAAGTCAAAACAGAAAGGACAGTTGAGAACTGTCCCTGGTACCAGCAAGCTGGTTTAAGAATGCAAGCTGTCTTGGCCAAGGCCATCGTGGAGGGAGGGAGTAGGGTTAACTTAAAGTACCATAACATTCTCTTGAAATTCAGCATCTTTTTACTTCTTTAAGTTGTCCCTGGTTGTTTTTCATTGGATTTCAGAGTTGTAAAAAAAGTTGATTCTGGCAGATTTTTTTTTACAGCTTAATCATTGCTTTAGTGGAGGCACAGGAGTTTTGAGTACCATTTTGGTGATATAACATCTCCAGCAATCTTAATGTTATCTATAAACAACTACTCCCTGGAAATGCTCTTTGAACTGGACTTAACATTATAATAGTTCTCTCATTAACTAATGGGTTGAATAAAATCCGTGATATGAGTTCCTTTTATATTTGCTGTCATGTTTTGTTTTGGCCTTCAATTTTTCTTATTTGGTTTTTCATAATTAGTGGTAGTAATGATTTGGAATTTTGTTTATGGTCTAAGATCTAATAAAGATCTTATCTCTGTTGGGTAGTGATAATTTTAAAAATCTAGTCTCATTTTTTCTGTTTTTCTCATTGTGAGCTCAAATCAAGCAAAGAGAACAGCTCTTTAAAATCTGAACTGGTGGGGTTGTGATTATGTTTTACTTGTGGCTAAAGCTGTAGAAATGAAGCTTTAATTCTGGGTTTTTATTGGTGAGAATCTCTTGTAAATACCAGTACGAAATGACTTCAGGTTTATCATCTAGGTTTAACATCTCTTAAAGAAATTTAAAGGAGTTGTTTTCCAATTGATCTGTTGAAATAAGTATGTTTTAATAAATCTGGTATTTCACAAAGTTATAGAAAATAAGGATATTGAATTTCTAATATTTCTAAGTAAAACCATTAAAAATAATCTTTATTTGGGCTGGGAGTATAGCTTAGTGGTAAAGTGCTTTCCTAATGTATAATGGCCTGGATTCGATTCCTAGTACCCCCCCAACATATCAAAAATAAAAAATAATCTTCTGTTATAGTCAACTGATTCATAAAAATTTCAGTATAAGAATCCCAATTCATAAAATTAATGTGAATTTTTGGACAAATTAGACTGATTTAACAACTTTGGGTTTTAAAAAACAATGACCGTCAGAACATATAATAGAGAAAAGACAGTATTTTCAATAAATAATGCTGCTAAGTTTGACATGCATATGTAGATGATTCCTGCCTTTTATTGTACACAAAACCAACTAAAAATGGACCAAAGATATATATCTTAAACTTGAACCTACAAAATTATCACAAGAAAACATAGGGGATATGGTACCACATGCCTATAATCTCGGCATTCTGGAAGGATGAGGCAGAAGAATTACAAGTTTGAGCCCAAACTGGGCACCTTTGCTTAGGACTTCCTGAGACTCTGTCTCAAAAATCAAAAACCAAATCAAATAAACAAGCAAAAAAACCAAGAGGCTGGGGGTATAGGTCTATGTGAAGACCTGGGGTTTAATTCCCAGTACAACCCCCCGACATACATATACACACACGTACACATACACAAACACACATACACAGATGCCGCAAATAAACAAAACAAAAAATAAACATGGGGAAATACTACAAGACACTGATACAGGAAACAATTTTTTAGATAGGACCCCAAAAGCCCAGGCAACTAAAGTAAACACAGACAAATGGGATTACATCAAACCAAGAAGCCCCTGCACAGCAAAGGAAACAAGATTAAGAGACAACATACAGAATGGGAGAAAATATTTGCAAATGGTACATTCAGCAAGGAGGCTGACATTTAGAATGTACAAAGAATTGAAAAACAATTTAAAAGGAAGAAATATTTATTTTGGCTGATGGTTTCAGAAATTTCCATCCATGGTTGGCTGGCTCCAAGGCAGAAGCATGGCAGAAACGCATGGTGGGGGAAAGCTGCTCAACTCGTATCTACCCTTCAAAGCCAGGGGCCCACTGACCTACTTCCTCCAGCCCGGCCCTACCTTCTAACTGAACCAACCCAACAATGGATTCACTTATGCGGTTACCCTTATGACCCAATTGCCTTCTGAAAGTCATCTGGGAGACATTTTGTATCTAAACCACAACACTTCTCAGCAAAAGACATGTAAATGGCCCAACAAATACATGAAAAAATGTTTAATTTCACTAATCATCAGAGGAATGCAAATCAAAACCTCAATGAAGTATCATCTTACCCCACCTAGGATGGTTATTATGAAAGCGACGAGAAATAGCTAGGTGCAGTTGTAGACACCTGTAATTCCAGCCACTGGGGAGGCTGAGGGAGAAGGACTGCAGATTGGAGAAGAGCCAGGCAATTGTGAGACCCTGTCTCAAAATAAATTTTTAAAAAAGGGCTGGAGATGCAGCTCAGTGGTAGAGCATGCCTGGGTTCAATTCCCAGTACCAATAAACAAACAAATGCTGACTAGGACAGAAAGAAAGGGAACTCGCACACTGTTAATGGAAATGAAAATTTGTATGGTCATAATGGAAAATAATATGGTGATTCCTCAAGAAACTAAAAATGGAACTATATATGACTCAGTAATTCCACTGCTGCATGTATAACTAAAGGAAATGAGATTGCTAAACTGTACCTGCACTCCAATACTTACTGCAGCACTATTCACAATAGCCAAAGTGTACAATCAACCCAAATGCCTGTCAGTGAATGAAGAAAACGTGGTATATTTGTACAATGGAATAGTACTCAGTACTATAAAAAATGAAATCCTGTCATTTGCAGAATAATGGAACTGGAGATCATTATGTTCAGTGAAATAGGCCAAACACAGAAAAACAGGTACTTACTCATTTTTGGAAACCAGTAAGATAACCTTTTAGAAGTACAGGATGGAACAGTATAAACTAAAAATGGGGAAGAGTCTGAGGGACGGGAAGGGTGCTGGGGGGAAAAGGAGGGAGATGAGAGAAGAATGAAGGACACGATGAATACGATATATGTGTGTATGGAAATATCACAGGAAAGCCTATTAACTTCTACAGTTAATAATTATAATAAAAATAATGGCCACATATTTTCCTGTATTGAGTATAACACCTGCATATTTAAAAAAAATTTTTAATGAAGACTGCATTTGCTTTCTCAATACAAAACTAGTTGGAAACCCCTAAACTACTTACTCTGGTGCCCTAAACAGTTAAGCTAGCATTACTCTTACATCATATTTGGGATACGTGAAAACATAAATTGTATTCAAATAAATTAAATAATTTTGACAAATATTATTGTGATGATGTTTTGTATGTCAGCTTGAACATAATTTCCAAAATCTCTTGGTAACTTAAAATGATGGGTCCATATTGAGTTAATTAATGGATAATCATTGGATATCTACTTAATTTCAAGAATGAATACTAAAATATTGCTTAACAAGCACAATTTTAAGCTTATACTTACTTTTTATATAGGTGGATTGGATATTTTGGGTCATATTTTTAACGAACATGTTCTTTTGCGGGGGGTACTGCTGGGGATCGAATTCAGGGCCTTGCTCTTGCTAGGCAAGCACTCTACCACTTGAACTAAATCCCCAACCCCTACATGTTCATTTTTGTAATTTTAAATTTTGCTATTAATATTCATGAGCTTTCCCTTCAACAAAAATACTTATGTATGATTAAATTCCTTTCAGTTTTCTCTGTGAAACAAGTTGGTTTAAAATCCGTAATTAACGTAGGTAGCTGAGATATACAAACAATAGTGTAAGAAAAACACTGTTGCTAGGTGTGGTGGTGCATGTTTGTAATCCCAGCTCTTGTGAGGCACGGACGCAGGATGATTGCACACAGAGTTCAAGGCCAGTCTGGGCTTCATAATGAGTACATAGAAGGCCAGCCAGAAGTACATAGTGAGAGCCCCATGTTAAAACATACATACAGACATGCATTTTTTTTTATATCCCCCCAAGGGCAGAGTTTCATCCTAATATGTCAGTGTTAGCACAAAAAAACTTCAGTATCTGTAAGTGAAGTTAGAATTGGAAAAGAAACTATGAAGTGAGATAAAAATTTGGCGAAGGGCTCTGTGCTTATTTCTTGTACGTTCTGATGCACTTACTCACAAGAAAACATTGAAGAGGGCAGGCAGGGGACGACTGGTGAAACCTTTACTGGCAAGTACTATGTCAGCACTGAACTAGAATTTGGCCGTTAGAAGAATAAATTGTGGGCTGGGGATGTAGCTCAGTGGCATAAGGCCCTAGGTTCAATCCTGAGGAAAAAAAACTTTAAGGGAGTTGCATTTTAACGTCTACATAATCTACTCAGGCAGATTCTATATTGCATTAGAACAGCTTTCTTCGCTTTTTTTGGTACATATATATATTTTAATTTTGATGCTTTTTACTTCCTTTTTCTTTCCCATCCCTCGACCTTCCCACTCTAATCTCCAGTTCCCCTTTCATTCTACACGTAGTGCATCTCCCCATTTCCTATCACCTGCCTTTTTTTTTTTTATTTTTACCAAGAACATGTATTGGTACATTGTGTACATAATGATCATAATCAGCATGGTTATTTTGTACCTGTACATGATAAATCTTGGTTTTCCCCCCTTTCCCCCCTCTTCCCCTCCCCTCCCTTGACTACTGTTTTATCAAGTATTTCAAATCAACTCACAGTTTACAGCAATGTACCTTACCAAATCATGGCCGTAAGTCACAGCTTGCCTGGAAACTCCACAGTAAGTGGCACATTTCTGGACAAAATAGAAAAAGCAAGATTGAGTTCTAAGTATTGGAACAGTACACAAATGAGATAAGATCATACGCTATTTGATGATACTTTAATGAAAATCTAATCAACTATTTTTTGAGTCCTTTCCACCATTCTTTCCTCCCAAATGGTAATCAAGATATGTATGTCAAAAGCAGAGTTACAAAGTAATACATTACAAGCAAGATCAGAGGTTTTGTGCTTTGGTCTTCAATCTGTTCTTAAATACCAGGCAATTTTATAGAGTTGATGTTGTAACAACAACAAAAAAAAATCAGTGAAAAGTGGTTGCTGAAAATGAATTTTTCTTGGCTGGTTCTTCTACGTTATATGCTAGGTATTAGTAAAACCATATTTTGAGAAGAAAAAAGGTACCTGAGAATTGTCACCTGCTTTTCTCAACTTAAAAATTTACTTATACAAAATAAAATTTTTTAGGGAGAAATCACCAATAATATAAAATTATACACTATTCCATATGTGCTTAATATGAATTTTTAGTGTTACAGATTCATATGTAGTATATTCTTCGGATTAAAATGAAATCTTCTTAGGAAGTTAGTAAAAATGCCAATTTGAACAAGTTTCTAGGAAAATACCAAGTTTTATAGATCTCAGTAACCATACAACTGCTTAACAAGTAGAATTTTTCCTTTTTCTTCCGTTTAACTTTTCCCAGAAATTTCATTCTTGAGAAAGTACTTTCACAAAATGTTTGACCTCTTTTACAAAAATACCTGACTGCTGAAATATTTATCACCTACTACAGTAAGTTACATATAGTAACACGTCAACAGACCTGTTTTAAATGTAAACATAAAAAAGCAAATGAAGGAGCTGGGGATTTAGCTCACTGGTAGAAGGCTTGTGTAGGAAGCACAAGGCCCAGAGTTTGAATGCCAGCACCCGAAAAAAGCATAGGAGTTATTTTTTACCTTCAGCCATTAATTAAATGACATCCCTAGCAGTAATTTTTAACGTTTTGCTAAATAGTGTCTTGGTCACTTTATCATTGCTGAGACTTAACACCTGACACCAACAAATGAGAGATTTGTTTTGGCTCAATTTTAGAAGTTTCAGTCTACTTTTGGCAGGCTTAAACACTGTTGCTGTAGGGCAGAAAGGCCTGGGCTGAAGAAAGCTGTTCACTTCAGGGCAGCCAAACAGTAGAGGAGAACCAGGTAGGAAGATACTCCTTCCCAGCCATGTCCACAATGACTGCCTCTTCGGACTAGGCCTCACCTCCTAAAGGCAAGTCAGCAGTAACACCCCCATAACCCAACCACCTTCCAGAAAGCCAGCCTCCACCATAAGCACACGAGGGTTTGGCCGCTTGGGGTGGATTTAAATAAACGTAACAGACAGGGCACTAGAAACTCCAATGAACCTGTATTTATTTACCTAATGACTTTTGCTATACAACTACTTTGGTAAACTGCCTGTTGAAATTATGTACCAAATGTTTTAAAATAGTGAAAGAAAGAAATGAGTCTTTACAAAATTGCTTAGAAAAACAAGTTTTCTATTTATTTAAAAATAAGTTTATAGTTACTACATTGCAGGGACAGAAATTCTTACACATACATTCTAGTTTGTATAAAAGGATTCAAAGAATTATGCATCAAAACTAACATAGAAAGTGTCCACATAACAGTAAAGAAAGGTCCAATCAGTATGTACAAAAAGAAAGGGCACTGCTATTGTGGTGTGAGACCGCTGTTCATAACTTGATACTCCAGGTCTGAAAGAAACCAAAAACCTCAAAAAAGCTAAGTCATTAATTTGCTTTTAACTGTGTTATCACATACAACAGATTCGTTTGTGTTTAACATTGTTTTCTGTACAAAATAAACAATTTTAATTTGAAAATGTCAGTTTCAACTTCAACCCTCTAGGTTGGTTACTTAAAAATTGAGCTACATTCTACACATGTCTAAATATCTTATGACAGGATTTAAGAGTTTTCTAAAAGATCTCTTATAAGACCTGTCTTTCTTGCAGTTTTAATATGGTCCAAAAATGTAACTTTGTGTTTTGTCTCATTTTATAGTGTATCATTGTGAAAAATCAACACACACATTCTCAAAAGTAACCAGTATGTGTGTGTGTACTGTATACCATCTTCAAGCTATTTTCTTAGCTCCTTGAATGTAGAAACTCAGCCACACACTATTATGTATTTGGTTTGTGCCATATAAGGTTAATTTCCTGATAATCTTATCTGCATTAGAAAAGTATTTCAAGACAGCTATCAAAACTAAAAATATATATTTATAGCTTCGATTTTCCTAGTCACTGTTTTCCTGTAGTGTGTACAAGGTTTATCACTGGAGCACTATTAAGTAGTACTTAAAAGAGTCTTCTGACTCAACTTCTGACTCAGCAACCTCTTTCTGGGTGCTGTACATAGTTCAAAATGACTTCATTTGGAGTGTTTTGCTAATTATAACTAACAGAAATAGTTTCTTAGTGTATAGTAATTTTAGCTCAAATTACTTGGAAATTAGAAGTTGGGGAAGTGCAAGAACAGAAGTGAGGAAACGTGTACTTTTCTGATTTTAACAGGAAGATAAATTCTCACCTACATGTAACTAAATCGCTGATCAACTTGTTAAGGTAAGAATGTCTAGGTAAGTTGGATGGTAATGGACAAAAGATCAAAGTAAATCCCCTATTATGACTTTAAAAATCATATCTCTTTCATATAAGGTGAACATTTATAGCCCTTTTAAATCACTCAAGTATCTTGGTCCTTTCAACCTATTCAAATACAAATTTCAGGCGAATCAGAACATTCAAAATAAATTTGTTTTCTTTATATAGAAAACAGAATCAAAATTGCTTCCTGGTTACAGTGAAGAATACAGGTAGCTATGTGTGCATAAAATGGAATGTCAAAATGAAACACTGCTAAGTGGAGGGACTGATTTATAACAGTCATTTTATAACATGTAAATGATAACATCACACAAGACACAGTGTTAACTTAATACACTGGTTAAGATATTTGATTAATCTACTATACTACAGATGAGACAGTTCTAGATGCTGCATGAGGATCTTTTCTCTGTTCATTGTGTCTTACCAAATGATACTAAATTCAGTCAATCCCATGTAATCCGGTGTGACCTCATCAAGCTCACAAATTCTCTGTGGTTATTCTAATTACATGCAAGGAGGAAGACAATCTGTAATAATGCCACCAAAGAGTCTTTTGTAGTGAAGCTGTGCATTAGAAACAATGGAAACAACGCCAATAAATCTTAAGTTCATATATACACAAAACAGTCCAACATTGTAACAGCAGACTGCAAAGCATAAAATTTTAAGAAGCTAGATATCTACTGCCAAAGGCTGTGAGATTGTAATTAGATTGAATAAACTACTCAGTGGCAAAATTTAAATCTTCTAAGATTCATTTGGAGCTTGAAAATGCTGGAGTAGAAAGAACATTAGGGTTGAAGACTTAGAGATATATATATAAAGTGTTTCTACATTCCATGTCAAATAGTAAGTATTTCTGAAACTTTGAATAAACTTTTTTTTTTTATTGCTCACCTACGACAAGTGCCGCTATTTCCTCTGCCTTACGTACATGATGTTACTGTTTCAAAGATATTGTTCCAAGTGGTAAAACAGAACAAAAATATGGTAATGAATTAAATTTAATTCAATTTTTGTAACATACAGAAGCTAAATTATAAAAATATAAAATCTAAATATATCTGGTATTACTAAAACATTTTTAAGTGTTTCAGTTACAAATAATCTGAAGTCATTTTGTTTTACTAAGAAACCAGTGTCTGAAAAATGTCCAAATATGGTCATAAATATACAGTGTCTTCAGAGCAGAAATAACACATTTACGTGTTATAGGAAAGATGACAAATACTTATTTCTTTGCTCCAGAGTTGGAACTAATCCATACACATCAGAGGTAACTTCACTCTAAGACTGTTTGCTCTTCCTTCTTCTGTACACACCTTAAAAACTATACACATTTTTTACAAAAATGGATTTTATAGTCTATTAAATTTTTCCTAACACAATGCAGATAACATCAGGAAATTACATATTTCAAATAGATTGCCTTCAAAAGCAACTAATTACTTTGATTTAAATTTCAAACATATACACTATTATTTTCAATAATGGTGTAACTGAGACTCATTTTTCTATACAACCAAGCCATTCATTTCTGCATTATGAAGAATTTAACTACTGAATTTTAATTATATAGTTAAATATATTTGTTAGAAAAAAATAAATATACAAAAAACCTGAAAAATTTGAAATTATTTTTTCAACTGCAAAATCACAGCAATCCAGTCAAGATCTGGAAAATGGTTTACTTAATTTCACAGGAGGATTTCTGTACAAATTTAGTTACAAACAATCTAAAAAGCCCAAATGCATCACTTTTCATTCTTCTTCAAGACAATTAAATGACAGTTAACATTTACCTATCGGAAATGAGTAAAGAAATAATTATGTAATATATTTTGTCACGGTTCAATTAAAGACTTTATTTTTCTACATCAGAGTCATGCTGATACATATTTTCCCCACTCTTGCTTTTTAAAAATGTAGTATCTGAAAATTGTGGTTACATTTTTGTACCATATCAGTCCTCAGAAAATACTACATTCTTTAAACTTCAAAAAAAAGGGACAATAATTTTTAAACAATAGAAATGGTATTTATGTTGGGTTAAGGTATAAAATAACTAACTGTACCATAAACAAATAAATAACTGCTTTCCTTTTCCATAGCAGTACATATAGCAATACATTCTCCTAAGTCATATAGTTATCATTTACAATAGACAACTTAAATTTTACTAATGATGCAAAAAATAATAGAATACAAGGCACAATCATTAAATGGAGTTTTTCTTTAGGGTGTATACTGACATACCAGCGTGATAAGGATACCGTAAAAAGTGCAGAAAAACACAATGTGCAATGAGACCACTGTATAAAACATGATTGCATAAAAAGTGATTTGGCCTATTTTAACCTTTAATAATTGAAAATAACCAATCTTTCCCTTAAAATTAAAACTATAAAGTATGACATTTTAAAATTATTTTTATTCTACCACTATCTAAAAAGTCCTGAAAAAAGAATTTATACCTGGGTAATAGTATATAAGTATGTGTTTGTATATATATTTAATTATACCCATTTATCAATATATACACATACACACACAGACACGTTTCTTTGTTAGCCATGTTAGCCTATCAGATATGTCTAGTTTAGAAATGACATTAATCCAGATCAACAAGTAAACATCAAATCTCATACCTTTTTTCCTGTATTTCCTTGAATCCTTTAACCACTTAAACATTTTCTCTAAGACATCTCTGTCAAAGGACCCACCAGTGCATTATTTTCTACTCAGTACCAAAAAAAAGATATATCTCAGCATAACTCTTTAATAACTTGCTCTTTAGAATATATAGCCTTTCTAATATTGAAAAGTGTATGCTGTCCTGACAGTCAAAAACAGGCTTTTCACTGCACTGATTTTCAGTCTTTGGCACAATAAACAGAGATTGAGTGATTGATATAAGAATCAAGGTCTGAAAAATTAGACAGTCAAATGTTTTCCAATGTGGATATGTTTCCTTTTCATCAGTATACTTTCTCTTAAGTTTGGCAGAAATGGAATAAAGCAAAAGCTTCTTCTAGGTAACTTTGTAGATCAGCATTCTACAACTAAAAGTTTTTAGCATATTAAATGGTGAGACTTTTCTATTTACCTTTAGAGGAAACACATTTTTTTTAACTTACTGCCACTCTGTGTAACAAGTCTTCCTAGGGGCATGACTTCTGTTATCAATAAAAATGTACCTTGCTTGGTCAAAAATAATTCTTTTTAACATGAAATGCTCTATCGCTAGGAATACTATGCTCCTTACGAGTGTAGCAGAACTCTCTCTTCCATAAATAAATCAGGAACTCAATAGGTTCTCAATTTGTTTCAAACACTGAATGAAATGGATGTGGAAATGCATAACCTATCTAAGGGCAATAAATAGCAAACATTTAAAATATATATGTATATATTTATATATATTCATTTAAAGAAGTGAAGTGTCTTCTAAGTTTTTTTTTTTTTTTTTTGCAAGTCAAATCATAACATTCCCTAATCCACCATAGCAGCAAGGAAGCAGAAGCCTTAGTTCTACTTACTCCTTAACTGTACCTGCTTTATAGATTTTGAAGTAAAATATTTTGGTTCAAGTTACCAACCAATTAAGTTAGCTTTTGCTTTTTCAGTCAACTTTCGGACTCGTCCTCTACTAGAAGTTCCAAAAGTCAAAGAGGTGTCTTCAAATAACAACTGCCTTTGCTCCTCTTCAGAGTCATCCTCATTATAAAAAGCTGTCCTTCGACCTTGGTTTCGAGTTCTCATGTGGGGTTCAGAGCCTTTGAGTGCTTCAAACTCTTCTTCCTCATCTATAATAGGATCATCTGTCTTTTTTCGGTTACTTCTCCTTAGTACTTTAACATTAGCAGGAACTAGGAGATCTGAATCCAGTTTTTGTGTTTTTATCTTCCTTTTGGGTTTTCTGCCTCCCCGACTCTTTTTCTGTAGCAAATCCTCCTTACCAATGTTAGTTTCAGGCAGAAAATTGCATGTTGAAGAAGGAATCACTTCATCTCTGCTGGGAGGCAAGTTATTCTGCTCTGTATTTTCTGACTTTGCATACTGTGGTTTCTTGGGCTTTCTTCCCCTTTTCTTGTGTATCACTTCACCACTATTGGTATTCACATCTCCCTTGGGTTTCCTTCCAGGGCCCCTCTTCACAAGTTTTGACGGCTGTCCTCCATGGCCATTTACTTGAATGGTTCCAGGTACAAGAGCATTGTTCTTATAATCTCCTAATAGGGAAAAACAACACATTCACTACGTGGAATTTTTTTGTTTGACCCTCAATTTGTCAATAAGGCTACTAGTATATATAATGACATAATCTAAGTATTTTTACTTAAATAAGAAAAAGAACCAAAGGCTAACATAAAAAGATCATAATAAAGTGACTAATGACTTCATAAAAGAAATACAGCTCACATAAATAACCTAAGTTAATGCTGTAATTGATGGTAGCTGAGATTAACAAAGGTATCTTTCTCTTACTACCTTTACTATACATTCCAACGCATGAAAGTTTTGGTTGAACCATACAAAATATTTACTTGCATAGTTTAGTAAAAAAGTATTTTATTGTTTAACTCATTAAATAAAGGGTTTTTCTGTATTCCTTTCTTCAAGCATTTTGATTATGGAAGATAATCTTAATATCAAGCTCTTCTTATCTCTTTACATTTAATGACAATACAGTTTGCTATTGCTACAAAACTACAAATCAGAGGATCTCACTACATTTATCAACTAATAGACCGTGACTTTCAAATGGGGAACCCAAACAGTGGACACGGAGGCTAACTCCTACAAAACCATCATTTGTAAAAAAAGAGGGGCTGGGGATTTAGCTCAGTGAGTAGAGTGCTTGCCTTGTAAGCACAAGGGCCTGAGTTCAATCCCCGGCACCACCAAAAAAAAAAAAAAAAAAAAGATATGCTGTATCTGGAAGAATACCAGTAACATCTTACCTTGCTCAACCACAGCTGGTGACTTTGAAAGAGTGGATGCCTTTGAGAGTACAGATGACTTCATTTTACGTTTAACTGGCTTTTCCTTTTCCATGTTTTCTTTTGCAGAATTATTCTTAGTGCCATGACTAAAAGTAGATTGACCAGGACTTGAAAGAGTATTCAAGGCTTTGGAATGTTTCACGGAATTCTCTAGTACTAAAACACATACACAAAAGATTAAAAGCTAAGACTTGTTGAACCTAAACAGAAGTAAAAAGTTTGAGACTGCTTCTAACCTAATTGGTTGAATTAACCATGAGGATAAAACCTATGGGATGCTTAAAGCTTCCTCGAGAAATCTACTTTCTTTTTTATTTTAGTGCTGGTGACTGAACCCAAAGCCTCATGCATACTAGGCAAGCGCTCTACCACTGAGCAGTACTGCCGGCTCAGAATATCTACTTTTAATTTTTTAGTAAGACGGCACACCCAACTAGAAACTAGTAATTGTAGCACTTTTAGGAGCTCTTTAGTTACTACAAGACTACGAAAGCAAGTCTTGGCAAACTACTAGCAAGTCTAAATTCAGGCTGTTTGGATCACTTCGTTATTTTTAAAGCATCATTCTGTTCCTAAATATGAATTTTCTTCTAATCTAAAACACATTAAAGAAAAAAAAAAAGTAAAGCTTAACAACAACAATAACAATCTACCAAACATACTTCAATTGAGAAACTAACTAAGTCTTACTTGTTTTCCCTGGCATTGCAGATGTATTAGCTTTTGAAATAAAAGTCTTTGCTGCGGCTGATGAAGTAGATGGTTGCTCAGTACTGACAATTGGATCTACAACCACTCGGTTGCTTCTGGTTCGAACCACAGAACCAGAATTGGACTCTGTTTTACCATTTATCTGAGCAGCATTATGTCTTGGTTGAACTGATCGTGTAGGTGTGGAGAGTGGAGAGGTAGAGATTTCTGACTTTAGCTGGGGTTTTAAGATCCTTTTTTTCCTTTCAGGGCTGTAAATAAGATCATACTGTTAGTCATTCTTAAAGGTCTAAATAAATAAAACAGAATTTTATAATATTGCTGGATTCAATATTTGTACTACTATGAGATATGTTAAAATATGAGATTTGTAGTGGATTTCATATGGTTGTGAGCCTTTGAAAAGTGAATTATTTAGTGAAGGATCGCCATAAATGCTACAGTTATATGACAGAAAGCATGATGCCATCACTATCCTAAAAATGCTGTTTTACTTTGTAGATTTAGTGGTTTGAATTTAAGCACTTACACTAGTAAAGCTTTAGTTTAAAAGATTAAAAATCCTCCACATCATAGGAACTTGCATGTCAAATATAGCATTCTGCAATATAGGGAATAGTAAAGGAAGTATTAAAAAACACCAAGTTCTATCATTTAGATGACGAGTTATAGATCAGTTACATAAATAAAAAAATTACATACCTAGATGCAGCACTACTGGAAACAGAGCTGCTTCTGTTTCTTTTCTTCCTCCTTTTGGTTAAGGTATTTCTTTTATGAAAACGAAGAGCAGACTTATAATCTGATAAAACTGAGCTAATGTGTTCTTCAAAGAAAGCTGATAGGCGCAAACTCATGCTGTAAATCTATGGAAAGGAAAAAACACCACAAAACTGTGTTCAAATATTCTTCAAAGGAAATGTCTGCTCAGTGAATATTGAAATTTAAGTATTTTTCTAATTTTTTTAGAATTTGCATTTAGATTAGGAATTTTTCAAGTTCTGAAATTCTTACAAGTTTCACTCTGAATTCAGATGGTTCAAACAGACCAAACTCCTCATTGTGAATTCTACTTTACAGAAACTATCCCTGAAGGTTTGACTCTGTATCTCTTGCTACCATGGACTACTACCTTTTTTTCTCATTCCACTGCCTTTGTAATATCTTGTTTGGCCAGAGAGGTAAACAGTATTTATATTTTTACTTATTTCTGAACATCATTTGCAAAAATGCCACCATTCATTAATGTAGAAAATGGCTGGAACTTAAGACCAGATGGCTCCAGTATATACAAAGAAACTCTGTACACACTGTTGAACCACTGTACTTCAAGAAAAGTAAACACCCCTAAACATCAAAGAATGACAGTATCATTTCACAGAAGGAATTGAGAAGAGGTAGCATGATACTATGTTAATCAGAAAGTAAATTCTGCTCTAAATTTTAAATAAGTAACATGTAGCTATTTAGTATAAAAGAAAACTAATTATATACCCTTGATCTTTTGCTTGGTGTATATGCTTTGGAATTACTAAAAATAAGCCTGACATCTTTACATAACTCCATCGGTGACTCATAATTTCCAGCCTCTAAAGTTTCTCTAACAGTAGCAAAATCCATTGGCGTGTCAATAATGTCTCTGTAGTCCTAAGGGGAGAAAACAATAGTATTAATAATTTTACTTCTCAGCACAGGATTCACACAGAACAAGTTCTAGAAGTATTAATTTGTACTATAAATAAACACTTGTAAGAAACAACAAAGCCAAACTTTATACTACTTATAAAAGCTGTTGACTCAACATCGCCTTTATGTGGAGTCTTGAGTTCTAACCAACTTCAACTGGGGTTTTGCAGTAATCAAGGATCACGAATAGTTGTCATGCAGTCTTCATACTTCATTTTAGAAGGAAAATAAATTGCTCAAGGTCTCTCTCTACCTAGGTAGCAGAAGGGTAGGTTCTCATTATTTTGCTAAATACTGTTCCCATTATTTTGAATATATAAGAGATGACTCTATTCTTATTTTTTTTCCAAAAAAATTACATTTAACTGTGGTAAACTGGAATGGAAATAGGGAGTGTAGATTCTGGTGCTGGTCTTGTCAATAAATAGCTATACATCTTGCAGAACTGAATCCAAGTTCAACATCAGTAAAATGAGGTTGGACTACAATTTCAGGTCTCTTCCGTTTTTTCTACTTTGACACCTCTCTGTCTTTGAAGTTCTGACCTTTCTGTTTTTCTAGGTAAAGATTTTTTCATCATGTATTACCCTCAGGAATCGTGCTTTGTCAACTAATCAGCCGTTAGTACCCCTCTCTATGTATTCTCCCAGTGGAATTTCTGTTAGGTATTTTTTGGATAGTCTCATAATACATCTCTTTCAGACTTTTCATTTCTTTATTTTTTTGTGTATGGCAGTATTTCTTCAGATCTCTGCACCAATAATCTCTTCAGAAATCTTCTCTGTAAAGCTGATGGAGAATTTTAAATTTAGTGATTTTTCATTTCCAGAATTCTATATAATTGGTTTACCCCTCTTTTCCCTCAAGTAAGATCTTTTTTTCTTTATGTTTATTGTTCCTTAATTTACCCCTTAACCAAAATGATGTATCCAAGTTTAGCTGGCAGAATTCTTTTGCTTGATGATATATAGAATAATAGCAACCTTACACTGAAATGTCTCCAACTCTCTTTTTCTGATGAAGTATATTATTCGACAATACCTTTTTTTCCCTTTTTTTGGCTTTCTGAGACAGGTTCTCACTATGTAATCCAGGACGGCCTCAAAGTCACAGCAATCCTCCTGCGTCAGCCTCCCCAGTGCTAGGATTAGAGTCATGTACCACATCCAGCTATCTAACAATAACCTATTATCTTATATTTTAGGGGAAGGGCACTAATATTTCCATTTGTTGTTCCTGTTGTCTTAACTATACATTACTCTGACGCTGTCACATAATTGGTGACTTTTTTTTTTTTTTGGTAGAAGGCATTATTCTATTATTTTTACTCAGGGAACAAAAGCTTTCAACATCCCAATTCAAGATAGAATGGGGCCTCAGATTCAAATTCCTTTCTGATCATGGCCCCAAGCTTATTTCTATCTTCCATTTTCTTAGAAAAACCCAGAACACAAATATCTATGAGCAGGGGATAAACTATAAGTTAATTTAAAAACCTATGTAACTTAGCTTGAAGTAAACAAAAGAAAATCCACAGGTTCTAAAAAGAAAAAAATGAACAAAAAAACCCCAGAGTACTATATAACATCAGCTCAGTTCTTCTACAGGTTTTCTGGAAGATGAGGTTCGAATTAGCCCAATTTAACACAGTGCTAGAATGAAATATTTCTGTTAAAGATTCTATGTTTTCATTTTTTAACTAACAAGAAGTCATTTTATGATTTTACCAACTGATATCTCTGCATACTCATCAAGTCAGAGTACATATATAAAAAATAGATAATTAAGTCAGAGGATACCATATCTAGGTTGTATCACTTTTAAACTTTGGTTTGAAACTAAGAATGTTATTTGAACTGTACAATCTTTAATAACTTCTTAATGAAATAAAAAAGTCCCCTGAGGCTAAATTGGTTGCTGTGACTACATGCAAAAATATTTGGACTATGTATGTTCAACTTCTTACAATGTATTCCCCAAAGATTATACATTGGCATAAGTTGAATATACATAATAATGCCATCTTACATTTGTATACAATATTCCATCATTTAAAACTATTATTTAGGAAATCAGTGTGGAGAGTCCTCAGAAAACTATAACTAGAGGTTCCATTTGACCCAGCTATTCCTCTGCTGGGTATCTTCCCAGAAGAATTAAAATCATCATATCACAGTGATATATGCACAACCATGTTCATAGCAGCACAATTTGTAATAGCTAAGTCTTGGAAGCAACCTAAATACCCAACAAGTGATGAGTGGCAAAAGAAGATGTGGTTTTTCTACACAATGGAGTACTACACTGCCATAAAAAAGGATAAACTAGTCATTTGTATATAAATGGATGTTCCTTGAGAACATACTATTAAGTGAAATAAATCAGACACTTATTAGTACACATCGAATTGTTTCTCTGATATGAGAAACCATAAGTGTAAATAAGGACAAAGGGGTAGAATAGCTATTATGTTTTAAAAAAAAGAGTATTCAAAAGAGAGGAGAACTAGATAGGGAAAAGGGGGATATAGAAGAAGGTTAAAAGAAAAGTAAGATGAAAGGGAAAAACATGAAAAAGTGTAAATAAACTTGTTGCAAATAGAGAGGGGTGGGTGAATGGAAGGGTGGGGAGGGGAAGAGGGGGAGAAAGCCAAGATACATCATGTACAGGTACAAAATAACCATGCTGATTATGATCATTATGTATACAATGTACCAATACATGTTCTTGGTTTAAAAAAAAAAAAAAAGAAACCTATTATTTATATATTCTCATCTGTAATCCTGTAAAGAAGTAGGTATTATTAGATAATGGTATGTGTGCAAGAAAAGAATTAGTAAAAATGATATCCAGATGGGAAAACTAAGCGACTAACTCAAAACTGCAAAACTAGAGTAGAGCTATGATAATTAACCTATTCTTTGAAGATTTAATTAAGAGCTGTTGGCATTTTCCCACACTATTCAATTTACAGTAACTATATAACCAAATAGATAATGAGAACATGTAAGAAATAATTAAAATGAACTAATAGTAAAAATAAGCAAGTGTTTTATGTAAGATGTGTAGCAAACTAACAGGTCAGGAAATTATTTTGAAAAATACTTACTGGATATTCAAGGAGATCTACGGGCTGGCGAAAAGGCTCTGAATCTTCACACTGAAATATGAGATTTAACAATTCTTGACATTGCTTCTTCCATGCTTGAATATCGTAAGACTGAGCTCTGTTACGTAATCGCCTTCTAGGCTGATGATCCTGAAATGAAAATGTTAAAATAATAGCGCATATACAATACAACTTGAACTTACTAGGTACAGATTGAATATTCTTTACCTGAAATACTTAGCGCCACAAGTGTTTTGGAGTGCTCTCCTACACAAGTATTTGCGTATACTTTACTGGCTAAACAACCTAATTCAAAAATCTGAAAACAAAGATATTCTAAAATCCAAAGGTTTTTGAAAGTCAGTGCTCAAAAATTTTTTAACATTGGATTTTCAGATAAGGGATAGTCATGATGTAACATACAGTGATTTGAATAAAAGAAAATATCTACCTACTTCTGAAAAACATACATTTTATGATTCAAATTGATTTGAAAGTAATACTTAAATGTGCCTTTAAAACCATTAGGAGCGAAAAAACTAGCTCATAATAAATTTCAATTCATATAAGGTCCTCCGCACAAACAAAAACCATATTACCTTCCTTTTTCGGGTAGAAGTTCCTGGCACATCAGTGTCCTTCTCTTCTTCCTTTGAGGTAAGAATGTATCAGACTGATAAAATATTCTAGATTTCATTATAGCCACCAAGAAAATACTTAGCAATTATTTTCTTCATGCTTTGGAAAACTCATAATATATACAATACATATATATGCTGGAGTTCTTTACTGACTAGTTAAAAAGTCTCTACTTGTTTTAAATAATTTGTTGTGACTATTAAGAAAATTCTGAATACCATTTTATAAAAAGTAAACTATATTACCAGGCAAAAAGTTATTCTCATAACACCTTTTATCTAAAACCTATAACATGTAAATTATATATGCAACATAATGCCAATACAGTAATCATAATAAAACATTACATACCTCAGAGTCAGACAATACTTTCTTCTTCATTGAATTGTAAAGTGGAATTATGTTGTAACAAGTCTGATCTCTAAATAAAAATTAAATGGTAATACATAGTAAGATTAGAGCCATGAGTTTGTTTCCTTTAAAATCTATTCCTAAAAACAGATTTTAAGATAAAAGTTAAAGACTTTCTCCATTTGTTGCCTCCAACATGTAAGGCACATATCTTTGACCTGTCCTCCTCCTTCCCTGAGGAATACTGCAGAATAAGGCCTTCAGTCTGATCTATTTCATTATTCCAAACCCAACTTTCGCCTCCCCTAGTCTATCTCAGTCGCTGCTATCTATGCCTGGGACACCTTCTTTTACCCCTCAGTCTTCAAGGTAAAGCTAATAAACGTCTTACATTTCAATTCTTTCTATTATTCTCAAATATAATTCTGTAAAATTTTGTCCTTAGTCATTTTCTCTTGACATTACCTAAAACTGCAGCTCTAAACTTGCCTCTCCTCTCTTTTCCCTTTTCTTTTTTAAATAGTGTATCATCCTTGTAGCATGTGAAATTGTGGTTTTCACTATTCTATCCCTTAATTCCTCTTTAAAACCCAGTTAGTGGTCACAATGGAACCCCTATAAGTTCTATCATTTAAAACCTCTTGAAATTTGTGCTTTTCTCACTTCCATAAATTATACCCTATCACCTGGTCAGCCATAAACAGCCAATCTGCCATTTATGCCTGTGTGCGCTCTGTAAATTCATAGCAGACATTTCAGTCAAATTAGTATCTTTAAAGCATAGTGCACAACATATTATTTTTAGACTAAAACGCTTTTAACTTCCTCTTGCTCCTAGACATATTTTGAAAGTCTCATTCCTTAGGGCTCAAAGTCCTCCATGATCTGGTCTCATCTTAACTTTATAGTACTGTATTCCATATTCTTTACCAATTTAAATCACAGCATATTAAATAAATCTACTTTTCTACCTCATGCTACTCCTTACTCCTAGAATGGCTTTATCTTTGTCTATCTTCTGAATCCATCAGTATCTATATTTTCTATATCATCTTCTTAACATACTTCTCCCATGCAACCAAACCCATAAGTGACTCTCTATCTAAATTTCCTACAATTCTCTCATTATTTATCATAGTACTCTTTACATTATAGCAGCTTCATATTTATCTAGCCCATGAAACTATATTGAGAATAAAGTTTTTTCTATCTGCAAATATTTATTACATCACTTTGTACGTATTGCTTGAAATTTTACCAAATAACTAAAAAAAAGGGCAATGATTGAAATTTCAAGCTCTATACATCCCACCTTGAAAGTGACTGCCAGCTAAAACTTAATTTTTAACAAATAATATACATCTGAGAAATCCTTGAGATTTAAGAAATATATAATATAAACACTTTGAATATTAATCTGTATTTTCATACTGTTTCAAATGTAAAAAATGTTAATCTAAATTATTTCACTGAAACATGTATGTTTTATACTAGGTGATTCTACAGATTTGTATCTTTTTAGAAAAAGGAAGGCACAGATACATTTCTCACACTTTAAAAATTACAGACAGAAGAGTTTTCTGAGAATAATTCATGCTTTATTAACTTCCCTGAAGAGACACAAAAGCATACCAGTAAAAGACCCCACAAATTATTTGGAAACTAAAGAATTGTTAGAGAATAAGGTAGTGGAAGGCTGAGTAAGCTTGTAAAATACATAGTTATTACTTCTTCATTAGAAAAAAATTAACTAATATAGATTGTAACATTAATACATAAATCATAGCAATCTTTCCTTCCAAAATAGGTGTGTCATGTCTCCATCTTTAATTCTGAAGGCTCAAATCATTCTATGGCTACATAAAATTCACAAGATAAAGGAAAGGTGCTTCCACCTTAAGTTGTAGTTATCACTCCTGATATGGAATCAGTGAATGAGGAAATAAACTTTACTTTGAGGAAGAATTTTCGAAGTTAAAAGTCAGTATTCCACTGAATTACTTAAATAAATATTCATCAACTTGACAGGAACAATGTAGTGTTAAAAAGTTCTCAAATTAAATTGCGGACACATTTATCATGCAACCTCAGACAAGTTAACTTCCAAGTATTAGTTTCCTCAAGTGAACATTCAGATACATGTAATGATCTTTCTCACCTATGAGACTATTATTAGGTTTACAACTAATAAAATACATATTCAATAGATCTCTATTATTATTTAATACAGTTATGATTTTATGACTATATTTAGCCAGTAAATTAAATGGCTTTCATTCATTTTTATTTTTTTTAGTTGGTTTAAACATTTTTTTCTTTAGACAAAGGCCATTTTGAGACAACTATGTTATCTGAAAGAACATAACTATTACATATGTAAAAATAATTGTTTTTCACATTTTGGCATTTAAAACTATTTCACATTTTAAAATAGTACCAGTAACTATTACAACTATCATAATTAAGTGTAATTAACTCACTTTATGAAATGTAGAAGAAGGTCAGTCACAAATTTAGCAGATTTCACAATTGGGCTTCCTGGCTCATTAAATGTTCGTGTATTATGTTCTATATATCGAATTTCCCACATTAGGGAAGAAACCCGCCTTAAAAAAAAAGAAAAAAAAAAAACAAAATACGTAAGTCTTAACACCTCATCATGTTTAGATGTATGTGTACGTGAATCTAAGGCATTCTGATTCATCAATTTCAGTCTTAAGCCCATCGTTACTCACATCTTAAAAAGCCGTTTTCAAAAAAAATTCATAACCCGATTTGTATTAGGGGAAAAATGAAGTGCAACACTGTCTACTTATACATAAAATGTTTGGAATAAGACATATCACACTCGATATATAGGGTACGTGGCAGAAGAAAAGCTTCAGTGCTGCTTTGTATGTTTGTCATGTATGGTATTATTTTGTGATAAGCACCTCTGGCTTCTCTATATAAAATAAAGCAACTTTAATCTAATTATACTATTACTAATGACATATAAAAAGGAAAAGGTAATTTGACAGTCACTTATGACATATAAAAATACAATGTATTTGTAAGAAACCTAAAAACTATTGTCTAAACAATGCTAAAAAATTCTTGTGTTTTACAATTCCTGAAAGAAAAGTCCCAAGATCACTTCTAAGAATACGAACCAACTGTAGTCCAACTTAATAAAGAGAACATTTAGAAAATCTTGTAATTTGTGGAGAAAAATATGACTTTATATAGATTCGCAAGCATACAAAAAAGTTCTACACATTTCAAATAGATTCACGAGGGTCTATTCTAATAATAGTCACACACATCTTCAGGGCATCACACAGAAAACTGTCTTAAAATAAGGCCTTACATACCAGCAAGGCAAACTGAAGGCAGACGTTTAACAAGTTTCTCAACAGTAAGTATCAGAAATAACCCCAACTGTAAGAGGGGGTTAAAGAAAAAGCTTTAAAAATGTGAAATACTACATGAAAAGATCACTGTATTAAGAAATTATCATGCTGGAAAATGGTGACTTCAATTTTTTCCCTTAAATTGGTTATAAAGCAAGGATAATGCCAAAAAAGCCTACTTAAACTATAATGTACGATAAAATGAAGTACACTTTAGCAATTACCATGTTCAGGAGAATTTTTATAAAAAAAATTATAGCTACAACAAGAGATGTCAGCACCTTATCTTTATAGCTGTAGTCCAACAACTAGTACATAGGAATAATTCATTCTCTTTCTCATCCTCTCATGTCTTGTTCTACCTTGTAAACACTAGATGCAAACCCTAAGTTTTAGCAATCTGGGATCTAGAAATACAGTTAAGAATTTCTGCTCCACGTCTTCCTTTCAACTTCCATCATGTGCTGTTGAAAAACATTTAAAAGAGCTATGCTCAAGGTTAGGATGGTTAGAAGAAACATGTTATAGGCCCTGTGACACAGGGCAGTGGTAGCAAATATATGGCATGCATGCCATAGCAGGCTGTATCACTGAAAGCTCTGAAAGTGTCACCATCGCTGACATAGGGGATTTCCTCACCTCAAAGCTTCTGACATATTTTCACAGATGTAATGGCAAGTTCACCTAACAAGATCAAAAAATCTTTAAAACCCTGTAATAGGTTAGGTTTATTACAGTGGTTCTCAAACTTACAAAGCTTGTACAAGAACTTAATGTGTATCAAAATTATTAACCAGAATATACAAATCAACTGCAATTATGTCTAGTTTTTAAAATCTTGTTCTAATTCATGCTAGACTTCAATTATGAACAAACGATCTTTTCTAATGCCATTTTCATGAGTATATGTGGAATATAAGCAAATTATGACACAAAATTTTTGCTATTTTAAGAAAAAAAAATCCATGAATTAACAGTCTAACATGTTATCTAAGAGAAAATACTGTGGCTTTCTTTATAAAATACCATATGAAGAAAGCTGAGCACCAAAATCATATCATGCCTAGAAAAACCTGTCCCCAGGAAATGTTCTCAAAGTCTAGTCTATAGACATTACTGGGGACTTATCTGAAATACACAATTGCAGATCCTACTCCAAAACTGTGGGAATCAGATTCTACCTATAACATGATCTCCAAGTGAGTCATACATGTAGTATTTGTATACACATGAAGTTGATTGAGAAACATCACTACGCAAGATCAATAAACAAGTGAATGGGGCTGGGGATTTAGCTCAGTGGTTAAAGTGCTTGCCTTGCAAGCACAAGGACCCGAGTTCGATCCCCAGCACCAAAAAATAAAAAAAATAAACAAGTGAAAGGATCATTCAATGCTTTCCTTTGGTAGTAGCAAAATCAAATGGTTCTAACCTGTAAAATCGGTTTTCCAGTCTTTGTTTAATTGTACTTAGATCTGTCGGATATGCCACTACAGTGCAGTACATGGGATAAGCCTGCAGATCCACAGGGGCTACAAATGCTGAAGCAATATCTAAAATAAACAAATTAATTTACAATTTTATGTTTAAAGTAATTAAAGAATTCTACTTAAGACTTAATAAATCCTAATCTATGAACATCAGTTTGCTATTTGTCTTTCATAAAAAAGAAAAAAACTTAACAAAGAATCATCTTAGTTTTTATGGGTACATTTACCACGCAAAATTCCAGGGACTTTTTATTCAGAGATTCATTAGGATAAAGAAATGACATATAAAACTGACACATTAACATACATGTACATTTCTGTAACCAATAATTGATCATCCCCAAATCTATACTTTTAAAAAAGCTCTTCTATCATTAACAGTGTAACGTATTGCATTCAAACATAGCCTTTGGCCTTTAGCAAAACCTACCACCTTATCACATTATTACAACATTATTCTGTGAAATATGAAACAACTAGAGAAGGAAACAGATTCACAAGTTTTTGACTCGACCATCAATAAATGGCACACAACAGACTGACAGAAAAAAACAAGAGAACGGTTACAATCACACCCCATTTTTTTGCTCATTCACATGTAAAACTACTTTTTACTTAAAAGACTATTCATAAGACTGTTTATTTTATACAGTGGTGCCATGTGGTAAGACAAATTACCTCAAATGGACAAGGCCCTGAGTTCAATCTTCAACTTGGCAAGGGGTGGGATGGGATGTTTGTCCTGCATATTTGAATTTGCTACAATCTTGTAACTTCAGTCAGTGTCTTCATCATTTTTTACTCATACTGATTTTTAATTTCTCCCAGATTCTTTTCTGGTAATTCCCTACTGCCAGAGTGGGTTGCTATAAACCACACTAAGTCTGCAGTTACTTTGGAAGTTCGGAGTTCAGAAAACCAATGTTCATGGTCACTGCTTTCTTTCTTTCCTTCCTTTTAACAAAGCAAATCCATACACACACCCTCTTCTCTACCCTTAACTGGTCCTGCTATCTATGTAATTAGAATTTAGCTTTCAACACTTTGCCAATTCACATCATGTCAGCTTGACTGTGTCAAAGCTTTTCAAGTAAGGTTGTAAAGAACCCAAATTTCTCAGATACTTCTGTCATTTATGGGAGGATAGTCAGCTAGAAGAATTCCATTTATAACTGTTTTAGACATTTAAGACTTATTTATGACTTTATTCAAAAGATTCCAATTAAAATGTTTGAAGTCAGGTATGGTGGTGCATGCCCGCAATCCCAGCATTCTGGGAGGCTGAGGTAGAAGGATTACAAATTTTAGACTAGTGTAGGCCACTTAATAAGACCCTGTATTAAAATAAAAAAGAGCCAGAGATGCTGCTTACGCCTGGGTTTAATATCCTGCAGTGGGGGGACGGGGGGTGTTGGAAGACCACTGACATGGTATTGTGGGAAAAATATTATTAGTGCAATACTACAGTATTTTTCCTATAGTTTGCTTTCTGCCATTGTTTTTTTCTTCATGTGTTGTTCTTATTTACCTAGTGTCATCAACTGGTTTATTCCTGCAACAATTCTTTCACATTCTTCATCTCTGGGATTGGTACCCCATTCTCCATCAAGGGGTTTATAGATTAATGACCTGCATTCACCATCAGTTAAAGGAACACTGGTACCTAGTTCTTCAGGAAATACAGCTGAAATACAGATAGGAAAGCAGATCAGTGAAAACATTTGGAAATTAGCCTTTAGGTTATCTATAATAAGTAGACTTGATCAGACAAGACTGGGTGTGTTCAGGGTGCTATGGCTATACACCAAAGTAGAAGTTATTCACAATGAAAGTATAATTTTCAAAAAGATTTGTAAATACATTGTTTTCATAAAGGAAAATACATTTTAAGGATCAATAATTTTCTGTATGATCATACCAGAAAAACTGCCCGATAATCAAATTACAGGTAAAAGAGAAAATGGTTCTATTAAAAAACACAAAGTTCAGAGTTTTCTGAATCGGCTCATAATTTTACTCTGATAAACACACAAGATCAATGTGTGTAAAAAATGCTTCTTTCAAGAACAATCAAACTCTCATATTTTCTAATGTAAGGATAGAGAAAATACTGACACACAATTCTTACACTTTTTGCTCTAAAGTGATGAAGGGTGTGCTTTATACCTGTCTAAATCTTTTAACAAATTTCAGCTAAGAAGAACACAGAGCATAACGATAGCACAAAATCTACAAAAATGTACCAGCTAGTATTTCCTTTGGGCAAGAGTTCAAGAGAAAAATACCAGGAAATATACCACCATTCATGCACAACCAAAATTATTCTTCCCCATACTGTAATTAAACTCTATGTATGCGTATCCACGCAGAACAAAAATGATCCCTAGCACCATATACACAGAGCTGTAGTAGCCCAATCACTGAACTCACAAACTCTTAAGAGTTCAATAACTTTAATTCCAATTTTCACAAACAGACAAAACTAGAAAGAGAAGCCATGTAACCTAGTTACAAGTTGATTTAAGATATTGTGCTGTAATTTAGCTGTGAGATGAGAAATCTATAGTGATAATTTTTGCAAAGAACTAATCTTACACAAAGAATATCAACATGATCATTTCTCATGTCTAAATTTTCCCAGGCTGGGTTTACTTTAGCCAAAACTTTTCCCTTCTGAATTTTTAAAAGAACAGTAACTTTAGCAACTTCATTTGTAAATGATCTCTATGTTACAAATTAGACTTTTTCTGTTTTTGAGAGATTTTATTCCTGATAGCAAAAGTAACATGAAACTAAAAAAAAAAGTCAAATACAGAATGTAAAAGAAAATTCATGAAGCCCTCGTTATCCTATCCTCTATAGAAACAATCATTAATTTGTAATTTTCACATTTTTACACATAAACAAATGATACCATGTTTTCTGAAAACTGAAACAAATTCCTACCAAGATAAAAAGAAATGTAATCTTCATGCTTCAGCCACACCCACCTTTTCTCAGAATAAGGATGACATACTCACTGCCTAGGGCTAACTCCCAAATCCTGAGTGTGACAGGCCTTGTACAAGATGATGGTTATTATTGTTATTAATTATAACTACCTCTTCATTGAGTTCTTACATGTCAGGCTCTATAATAGCAATTACACACATGATGTCATTTAATCCTCAAAGCAGCCCTATAAGAAAGGTATTTGTTTAGATAATCAAAGGCTGAGTACTAAGAAACTGAGAGGTTTCAAGACTTTAAGGAACCTGCCAAGATTGTATAGTAAACGGCAGGGCAAGGATATGAATCTATTTTGACTCCAAGTTTGATAAATCTTAACTACTATATTCTATGTATTCTGCTGGACTTACAAAAATCTTTGTCCTCTAATGCTCATTTTTTAAATGAGTACATAATGATTAATAAAGCATTTTCAATTCTTTTCTTCTTGGGTGCTATAAATCGAACTCGGGGCCTGCAGTTGTTAGGCAAGCGCTCTACCACTTGAGCTAAATCCCCAGCCCCACATTTTCAATTCTTGCTGTAATAAATCAATTTCAATCTTGCCTATTTAAGACTATAAATTCCAAATGGGCAAAAATTACATCTATCTTGTTCCTTGTTGAGCCTCTCCTACCTCTGGAATCAGTAACAGCTGTACACTTAATGAATAATTTCTATTTCATCTTCACAATAAACCCTGGTAACAAGGTAGCCAGTCTTCTTATTTAAGAAATTAACTCCACAGGTACATGAGAAAAGTCTAACATGTACTTACCATTATTAGGTATAAGCTCCATATCCCAAGGGCTCATCTTTTCTGTATCTCCATTGTCCCAGCTTTAAGAAAGGAAAATTCTTTTAAAAAAAAATCTAAAGATTACACTTCAATTTTTATAAAATCACTTTATAAATATAATTACTTCAGCGTTTAAAAAAAAGCAATCTTCATGTCTTTATTAATAAGTAAAGAATAAACTGAAAGCAATCCTGGCCTAAGAATACATGTATCTTCTTACCAGACGTTATAGCACTGAAACAAACTATCAGGGTATTCAGGCTGAAGAGGTTCCTGACTTTCAATGGTTCCAAACCACCAAGCATCATCTATGACTGATCTGAAACGGTCACCTGAACAAGAACAAAAGCCATCTCATTACTCTGAAATTTCTTACTGTTGTTAACTGCTTCTTTCTAAAATACAGCTCTAAGGTACTTAAATTGCTCATACGATCTCACAAACCATAAGGTGACACACATATTCCAGAAAATTATTAAGCAAAATCACTGCAGAAAAAGATATATTAAGCAATGATAAGTCGGACTGGTGTGACTTAGCCATTTCAAATCCCATTTCTTATATTTCATTAGGTATGGAGATATTCAGATTTGTCTTAGGTATTTTTACCAATCCAACATTTTTAATTCATCATTAGGACTATTTTTCTTTAAAAACACAGAGCTTAGGTAACTTCTGCTCAACAAATATTCAGTCTACTTTCATTTCTTACTTTCTAGTTTAGTACAAGGTGAGAGACATGTATCTAGTTTTAGTTTTGGGCACGTAGCAAGCCAATTTTTCCAGCATTATTCGTTAAAGAGGCTATCTTTTTTCCAGTGAGGGTGTTTGGCTCCTTTGTCAAAGATGATGTACTTGAGTGTGTTTGGAGTTGTTTCTGCATGTACCAAACTAAAATCAAAGTGGATCAGAGATGTAAACATTAGAACAGAAACACTGAATCTGCTAAAAGAAAGAACAGGACGAACTCTTGAAGACATGGGGTAGGGAAAAAATTTATGAACAAAACTCAGACTGCACGGGAAATAATACAAAGAATTAGCAGGTGGGACCACATCCTACTAAAAAGCTTTTGCCCAGCAAAAGAAACCACCAACAGAGTGGGGCGAAAATCCAGAGTGGGAAAAAATTTTTACCAGCTGTTCATTAGACAAAGATCTAACATCTAGAATATATAAAGAACTCAAAGAAAAATCAGACCCTCCAAATTTAAAGACTCAATCCAAAAATGGGGAGCTGAAATCAATAGACACTTCTCAGATGAAGTACAAATGGCAAATAAATATATGAAGTGTTCAACATCACTGGTAATTCGAGAGATGCAAATTAAAACAACGCTGAGGTTCCATCTCACTCCAGAAAGAAGAGCTATTATCAAGAAATCAATCAATAACAAATGCTGGCAGGGATGTGGGGAAACAGGAACCCTCCCCCACTGTTGGTGGGAGTGTAGTCTGGTACAACCATTGTGGAAGTCAGTGTGGAAATTTCTGAGAAAACTACAACTAGAGGTGCCATTTGACCCAGCTATTCCTCTTTCCAGTATCTTCCCAGAAGAATTAAAAACATCGTACCATGGTAGGTACGATGGTTGTGATATACGCACAACCATGTTTACAGCAACAGTTTGTAACAGCTAAGTCTTGGAAACAACCCAAATGCCCAGTAACTAATGAATGGCTAAAGAAGATGTGGGTTTTTTTTTCACAACAGAGTACTACTCTGCCATAAAAAAGGATAAACTTGAAACATTTATAGGTGAATGGATGCGCCTTGAGGACATACTCTTAAGTGAAATAAATCAGACATGTATGAGTACATATCGAATTGTTTCTCTGATATGAGAAACCGTAGGTGTAAATAAGGACAAAAATGGTATAATAGATACTGTGAAAAAGACAGATAATATCCAAATGAGACGAGAACTAGAGAGGGAGGAGGGGTAAAAGAAGGAAGGGAAAAGAAAGGATATGATAAAGAAGAAAAAATGCAAAAAATGTAAATAAAGCTACTAAATGTAAATAAGGAGAGGAGGGGGAGTGGAAGGAAGGGGTGGGGAAGGGGGAACCAAGATATATCATGTAAGGTACAAATTAACTATGATGAATGTAATCATTAGGCATATCTACAATGCACCAATAGATGTTCTTGACAAATAAACTAAAAAACTTCTTGCTTTCTGTATATAGGTTTCCCCAACCAACAATGAAGACCCAGCCCAAAAACAGAAGAAAAACACAAAAAACCCAACCTGCCCTCATCCACCTCAACCACAAGTGAATAATAATATAAACATACACTCTCCCTTTCACATTAAAACAAAAATAAAAACCCTAAAAAAAATGGACAGTATACCATCTATTTCCTTATCCTATATTACATTCAGGTACTGTCCTATTAAACTGCTTTTCACAAAGACCTACTAAGCTATCAGTACTGCAGCCTATTCTCAAAATCGTCTCAGCTTCCCTCTCTGTCATCTGGAAACCAAAAGGCCCCCTCTTCCTCACTGCAGTATTTTCCTCTTCTTGATTTGTGTACTAGTTACGGAGTTTTCTCCTGGCTAGTACAGGCACAAGTTTCAGAGACTTGGGTTCAAATACAGTGTCTGTGTGACTTTAAATACTTTAGTTATTTTCAAGCTTCACTTTACTTATCTATGAAATAAAAATGGTAATGTCTACCACATGGTAGTTCGGAGTAATGCCTTCCATTAAAATACTTGTTCATTTTTTACACACAGTTAAGGAAAAATTAATCAAGTTAACTAATCTGAAACAGCTGCATTTTCAAACTTACAAAAATATTTTTTAACCAAAAATGATTTAAAAGTTAATAAAGATGTATCGCACAAACTAAAAAACAGAAGAAATATATTGATAAAATGGGGAAACTGGAGCCAGGAATAAGTTAACAGAACACATTTACACATTTTGAGTGGGAATGTATTTGGATCCAAGGTCAAGCCTCACAGGCAATGTTAAGAGGGAAACATGACCTATTACTAAAGTCTCACATTGTTCTTTAGATACATACGGTGACACTTAACGTAGAGGATACTATTTAATGAACATCGCATTTTTTTAAGGGCACTGATGTTTGAATCCAGGGCCTTATGCATGCTGCAGGACAAGTGTTTCACCAGTGAGGTACAGTCTCACACCCTTTTTTATTTAAATTTGACACAGGATCTCAATGAGTTGCTCAGGATGGCCTTGGTTTTGCAATCCTCCTGCCTTACTCTCCAGACTAACTGGGATTACACCCATTCTTGACATTACCAAGTTTAGTGTAAACACACAGTTCCAGACCTATTTCTGATGACCCTTCACAGATTGATGACATTATGTTAAAGAGGGTGAACTGGATAACAAGTGCTTTACCACAATGACCAATAATATCTGCAGACTAATAATGAAGTCAAGCAAAGAAAACAGTACTAAAAACACTTCTGAGAAAAGGCTCAATCACTATTAATACAATTTTAAATGGCAATCTGTAGATGGATACATTTCTCTTCAGATATAAAGATCCATGAGACATTACCTTTAGAAGAAATATTAACCAACACAGAAAAAAAACTGTAAGATCTAAATGAAAAAAATATTTTCTTACTCATTTGAAATAAATACCTTGACTCATCAATTTGTCACTACATATTGATATCTCCTAATTAACTGTATTAAAAAGAATCTGTGTTACATTTAATACATAGTTTTTTTTTTTTTTTTGGGTGCTGGGGATCGAACTCGGGTCCTTGTGCTTGCAAGGCAAGCGCTTTAACCACTGAGCTAAATCCCCAGCCCAATACATAGTTTTATTATGATGACATAAATACTGTGTGCTGCTAATTAAAATAACATACAATTCCCTTCTCATATAATTTTGATTTTCCTCTAATAACTGCTTCTACTTTGTCTGGTTCTCTATGAATTTACAATTAAATCTTCCAACATTTTCTAGCTGCTTAAGCTGTAAAAAAGACATTCTTCAGTATAACTTCCAACCATCTCAAGTTTGTTTGCTAATTTAGGAACTGATATTTTTCCTCTGAAAATTTCTCTCTTAAGAGGACAACGTCCTCTAGACTGAGTATTTCCTAGACTTGGTAAGACAACTGCTATCCTGAGACTGAAGTATTTCCAATCTTAAATCACCCACCTATATTCCACCGCCTATATTTTGCATCATCAAATTGTTGTCTCAGGACTAGGAAATCTATAACATCAGGCATATCGTGGTACCTAGTTACAAACAGAACAAATTTGTTAGGATGCATACCTAAAAATATTTTAAATAGATACAAATTTCTCTGAATCTTAAAAAATCTGCAATACTAAGAAAGGTGTCTATTTCAACAGTCCTTACTTCATAGTAAATGATCCACCAGTCAGTTTACCAGTATCAGGATCTAAAAAAGCAAGTTTAAGGCAACAAAGTGTAGGCAATCCCACTTCGTATTTTATGCCAACTATTTTCATCAGTTCTTGTTCCTAAAATAGAGAAATTAAGACATCATCTTTACAAAATAAACTATAAATCACTGCTAAACATAATCCAGAAAATACTTCTTGGTTTTAATTTTGATCCAAGTGATAATCATTCTGTATGTGTATGTAAAAATTCATTGAGGTGTCCTAAAGATTTGTGTACTTTATAGTCTGCAGGTTACACTGAAATTTTTAAAAAGCACGAGTTTTCCAACATACTTCCAAAGAACACTAGATAATTCTGAACTACTGCTAGTACATCTAGAGATAATCAAATTCACAAATATCTATACTTTAGATATTAACTGTTGTCTAGTTTTTAATTGTAATTTTGTACCCAACTTATAAATTCTATTGGGGAATACAAACTCAGTCAATTATGTGGTTTTTTTGGTTGAAAATTAAACACCTGTGCTGCAGAACTGCTTCCATTAAACAAAGAGCTTTCAGGAAAAGTTTCTTATGGTGAAAATAGTAACACTTGTTAAGAGTTCACTCCATAATTCATAAGTGCATCTTTTGTTTTGGTAATAAGTGAATACCATACCCGTAATTCCATTTTATGCCATGGCTGCTTTTTAGGATTAATACTATATATTTTATTTTTTCGGGCCATTTCAACATATGCTTCATGTCCTTGTCGGAAATAATAAACCTAGAAAGTAGAAGTCACAATTTTAAAATCTGAATGTGTTTCTAAAATGCAAGGTTATCAAGCTAAAATTTCAGAGAAAAATCTAATGACCTTCAACCTACAGAAATTCTAGGGGTTAAGGATTTGGCTCAGTGGTAAAGAGCTTGCCTAGCAAGCACAAGGCCCTGAGTTCAATCCCCAGCAACCCTCCACAAAAGTCAGTTAAAAGTACCAACAAAATTTCCTTACTTTTATAGTACTTAATTACTGCAATTATTTACAGTAATCTTAAAAAAGATTGCCATTAGATCTTTCCTTCTAATTTTCTAAACTATCAGGGAACACTGAGAATGAGATACTTTTATGAACTTCCTCCAATTTTCTAGAGTTGAGCTTCAAGAGTTACCAAAGAAATGTTCAAGGTTATCAATTGAAAAAATAAAAAAAGTCTAAGTACCTCATCCCCCATCTGGGGCACGAATGGGCATCTTCGGGGAAGAGTGTCTGTGATCCATGTTGAAGGCAGCCATTCTTCTAACGTCAGACCATTTCCAGTGAGTTCTCCCACAGCCAATCTCTAAAATTAAAGTTTGGAAAATTATAAAGTAATATTACCATAAAAGTACAAAACACAGAGACAGAAAAGGGGTTTTACAAAGGACCTCTGCACAAAGTTTTACTCTTTAACATTAAAAAAATCTTATTTTGGAAAAAATGGCAGTAGCAGCAGTAGGGACACTCAAGTTCTTCCAATCAATGATAAAAAGAGAACTAAAAATAACAAAATCAACAAACATTCACAAAATTATGTGACAGAGTGTCACAAAACCCAAAGTATAAGCTCTGTGTAATTCCCTCCTCTTTCAAAATACTATCAATCTAATAAACACTCCATGTAACAAATCAAGACATACCTGAGTTTTTAATCACATTCTTAGTGGGTTAGTAAGATATTCTCATATGGGTTACGTAGTACTACAAGAAATAGTAGGTTAATTATTTCCATGCTTGTAAATAGTTTGAGAATGCCCTTCTTCCCTTCTTAAAGTAGCCATCGCACTACTCCTGGCCAACTTTAAGCCCCATCAGGTTTTTGTTCCCAAACATTAAGCTGTTAAGCCAGGTTCATTACTTTTTAACTCTCACAGATCAAAAACAAAGCTATGTCTCTCAGAAACAGTTAACTTTGTTATTCACTCACAATGGTCTTGATATTACTACTTTTGAGTTAGGAAAAACTGATTAAAAGATTTTATTATTTACTATTACTTACAAGTAAAGAAACTTTACACAACTGATTAAAAATGCTGTGGTTTAACTTTTGTGCACTAAGATTTCTAAATTTTATTCCGTTGTATGTTTTCCAAGTAGTAGCTACCACTAACAGTTAATAAGTTTACTAAAAGAAGAAACGATGCCATAATGTGGTATCAGAGAATACTACTTGTAGGAAGACCTTTTTTTTTTTTAACAGGGTCTTGCTATGTGACCCAGTCTAACCTTGAACTTGCAATCCGCCTGGTCTCAGCATCCCAAGTAGCTGGGACGCTAGGTGCATGGCACTGCAGCAAGTACTTCTACACTTGCTTCATAATATACACACTCATCTTGTTCCTATTACATGCACTGTGTTGTTTCGCAGTCAAACACATTAGGAGCACCGTCTCCTTAGAGAACAAGGGAGAAGTAAAAGCCTTTGGTATTTCCTGTATGGGAGATGGGTTTATTGGAGAATTTTAGGAAGAGAATATGATCTGACTTATATTTTAGAACGATTACTTGGATCCATCAGAATGGAACTGGCACATCATGATCCACAGTCTAAAGTTCAGCCTACTAACTGGTTTTTATAAATCACTTTTTTAAATCACTTTTTATCAAAACAAAGTCATACCCATCTATTTCTATATTGTCTATGGCTGCTTTCAGGTTACAAAGGTAGAGTAGCTGGCCCTGTCCAGAGAAAGTTCATCAACTTGTTCTACAGACTAGACACTAGAAAAAATGGGAAGCAGAAAAACAAGTTACATTACAGTACTGCAAGTGAAAGTTCATGGTTGTCCACACCACATGAAAGCAGTGGAAATAGCAAAATATAGGCAAGTATAAAATATATTTAAAATATGCAGCCACAGTAATTTCCCATTAGATCTGATACTGAAACAAAACAACAAGGAATCAGTAACAATTTCAGGTGGTTTGGTGTAAACAAAGGATGGAGTTACCCGGCAATGGGAAAAGATAGGATGCCATATGATCATGTGGCATTTTCTCTATTTTTATCTTGGGGCAGTGAAGCATCATGTTAGTCACACATCATTTTTAGAATACTCTATCTTACACTGCTTTTTGTATTATCTAATAAACTATAAGTACTTGATAAATATTTATTGACTTCATTTCCAGAGCTTCTAATGTTATGTTATATACATGCAAGAGTCTGAGATGAGTTCACTGAATCTCTGAAGAATTCAATGTTTAATTAGCATTTCCTATATCTACCTTTAAAAAACAGTAAGTCATATGGAAAAGATACTCATTTTTTTTCACACTTGCAGTATTATTAATCACTTAATGATCTTCAGTTGCTTCCCGATTCTACACTTAGGAAGGGAAATACTATGTTATGTGACATAACTTGAAGATTAAACAATAAGAACAGTTCTATGTGACAGACCCACATATAGGAATGTAAACATAATTCAAATTAAAGGATATAATTGATAGTACCCTAACCTTATTAAGTCTGTTGCACAGAGAAATAGAAAAATTAAAATATCCTGAACTGTTAATAGCAGTCCAAAATGCAGCACTGTAGGAAGGAACCCGTGGTACAGTAATAGTTTCTGATCCCATCAAACAATGGGGACCAGGTGAAGCAACCTGTATTCTTGAGACCAAAGAATTATATTCTCAAAGTGACTTCCACTGGCAAATCTCAAAAATTCATCAGCATTTTCCTTTAGATGAAAAAGAATGAGGTTGGGGATTTATTCAGCTCAAGTGGTACAGGCCCTGAGTTCGATCCCCAACACCGCCCCCCCAAAATATTATTTATCTTATTAGCCAAATATATGACTACATCAGTTTTCTCTAATCTATTTATCACATAAAAATGGCTCCCCTTTATTATCACAAGACAGAAGAGAATAAATTGTGGGCAATGTGGCATTCTAAAAATGGTATTTTTGTAGACTTAAAAGTCTTCCATTTTTTAAAACATATGTCCCTATTATAGTATGTCAGCGAGCAGAAAATACACCCCTCATGTAACAGGTACTTTACAGTAAAAATTAAACACTTCATATTTTAATTCCCGCTTAAAGAATTTCAACTGTGCAAGAGCTGATAGATCTCTCTGTAAATGTAGTCAAATTACCTACAGATTTAACATTATCTAATCAAACCAGTATTATTTACGGACCTAACAACTGAAAACTTATGGTTCACATGCTACATAAATTAAGACTTGTTACACCAAGCCTATGTTATCCAATTTAGATTCACATCTGCTTTGTGAATCTAATATAACTTGATATAACTTGATATAATATAATCTAATCTAACTTGACATTTGTATTGTATGTGATGGACTCCCCCCTTAGGTTTTCTGCTTATTTTTAACAATAGTAATTAGGATAATTAAGTGCAAAAAGACAATTAGTAGACAAACTACTTGTTTGCAAAAAATAATCTTGTCAAGAAGAATCTGATCATGTTATGAAATATGCTCAATATTTGGACTGATCATTTTTTAAGAAAATACTCATACATTAAGTATCTAAAAATTTGTCTAAACTAAGTATACTTTAACACTACGTATTTCTGAGTTTTTTTTATTTCTACTTGCTAATACAACTCAACAATGTTTAACTACAGTTTTTAAATGTATACTTTAGGTAGTTTTCATAAAAGAAAACACACTTTATTCTAAAAACCAACCTTTTGTTTTCTTTCTTTGGGCTTCTTTTTCTTTGGTGATGTTGGTCCATCTTTTTCTTCATTAACTTTTTTCCTTTCCTTTTTATTAAGTTTTTGCTTTTGTTTTTCAGATTCTTCTTCTTCATCTGAACTGCTTTCTGCTTTCTTAGCTTTATGCTTAGGAATTTTCTTTGGTGGCTGCAAATTAATTCCTGCATCTGCTGTCCAGTCAGAGTAATCACTGGAGTAGTCACTGGAAAGAGAAAAGGGATTTTAAAAATGTATACATAGGATACATTTTAAGACTTAGTTTTACAAAAAGGGAAAGACTGTAAGTGATAAAGAGGAAAAACAATACATACTTAAACTAAAAAATACTTTCCATTTCTTTTCAAGTTTCTTAAAATCCTGTAGGTTTAAATTTAAAAATGAAGATAAATAAGGTCATAGCTTTCAGTGAAAAAACCTTCAGTGATTTTTTTTTGGGGGGAGTGCTGGGGATCAACTCAGTACCCCTGCATTTGTTAGGCCAGCGCTCTACCACTTGAGCTAAATCCCCAGCCCCCTTCAGGGATTTTTAAGAAAAATATTTCTATCTGAAATTCTGCTTGTATCCAAAATATTACTGGGCATATAGACATAAGGAATAGGGGTGTCACCTCCCTCATACCTGACAACAATAGAAAAATATCCTGAAGAGCATGGCAGGTATCAAATTGAGGAGACAGACAGATTTCTTTTCTTGCAGGAAGCTGGGAGTTCCTAGGCAATGATACAGTATTGATATTTGCTTAGAAGCCAGATAGTGAACTGACACGGTCAGAAGTGTGCCTCCTTAGTGGAAAGGTTGTGCTTATAAACTTCACTTAGTGTGTGAAGAGACTTTAGGTAAAATTATTCCAATTACTTATATCTCAGATACATGATTTAAAATATGCTATGATTCAAAACATGCCATGATTCAGAGAAATACAGTCCTTACTATTTCATGTGCCTACCAGTCATATTTGCCATTTCTTTTCAATTCACCTGTACAGATATACACCTCACTGGATGTGCCAAAGGAATCCAGCTTTGCTACTTACTTTGCACAGTTTCATAAATATAAATGCCTTACAGGAATTAAGTTATAGCATGTTAAAATCAATGATTAGTTTATCTGGGGTTGGGGATTTAGCTCAAGTAGTTAAGCGCTTGCATAGCAAGTGCAAAGCCCTGAGTTCGATCCCCACCACCAGCCCCCTAAAAATATTTGGTTCATCTAGATTTAGTGATGCAGAACCTCTAAAAAGAGCACTATCACTAACACTTAAGAAATAATATTTTTTTCTGGAGTTTTATTACACCACCACTACCCCTCCCCAGTCCAAATGTTCCTTACAGGCATTTACCTAAATTTTCCCATGAATAATCACCCCAGATAAGAACCAAATATAAGAACCAAGTGGTTCCTAGGATGATTTCATTATGAAATTTTAAATAATCTTTTTTCCTTTTTTTCCTTTTTCTTTTAATTTTACTTTATTTTAATGGTACATTTTAGATGTACATAGTGACAACATTCATCATAGGGGATTTGTATCTGAAAATGATATATCTTGTTGCTTCTTTTTTCCCATTCCCCTCCCCGTCCTTCACCCTCTCCCCCCTCCTTATTTACAAAAGCTTTGTTTCCATTTTTTCCTTCCATTTCTTTAAAAATTTTTTAAAATCGTAGGTATTCTATACTAGAGTGCACTCTCTTCAACTTGTACTATTTGATTTACACTAACCCCGGCCCATACCACTGTAAGTGGCTCCTGCCAAACCACAGCTGTCACTCTGTGGAGTAGTTAGTCCTTTGAGCTCTGCTGCCAGTATAGCAATATACTCTAGAGCCCATTTTCTTTATATCGAATGTCCTCAACTGCTAAGGCCAATGCTGGTCTTTCAATTCAGGAACTGCTGCACTGCCTTATGGTTTGAGATACTCTATTTCCACTGCTGAGCCAGAAGCAAGTCATTTTTTTTTCCCCTTCACTGCCCTGCCTGTTTCAAACACAGAAAACATTACTAGGTGTAACGATAGGCACCCGCATACCATTACCAAGAATTACTACCACGGGAACAGAAAATACCTTGATTCTAGAATATAAGGAATTCTGATAGCCTCCCTTTATCCCTTCTTTGGGACCTCTACCATTAAAGCCACTGAAGTGGGGAGTAAAGTGTAAGAAGTTAATAATAATCACCACCCCTGAATGCTATATTGCTTCTGGCTACTAAGACCATGGGAGGTCACCCAAGGCCATGAGGCCTTGTAACAATGCAAACCATCAAAGAGTTGAAGAAATCTTCGTTTGCAATCATCAAATGAGTAGGAAAAAGAGTAGAATGGAAAGCTTATTTCCATCATCAGAAGAGAAATTTTTAATAAGATTCTATAAATTCTACTATGAGACAGTTAATTATAATTCTATTATATGAGATAGCTACAAGATCTCATTAATTTCATTATTTGATGCTATGTCTTGGAAACAACCTAAATGCCCAACAACTGATGAATGGCTAAAAAAGATGTGGTTTTTCTACACAATGGAGTACTACACCGCCATGAAAAAGGATAAACTAGAGTCATCTGTATGTAAATGGATGTTCCTTGAGAACATACTATTAAATGAAATAAATCAGACACTTATTAGTACACATCGAATTGTTTCTCTGATATGAAAAACCATAAGTGTAAATAAGGATAAAGGGGTAGAATAGATATTTTGTTTAAAAAAGA